>JAVJIF010023046.1:0-85503 GCA_038442645.1 Agave tequilana | reverse complement strand
GAGAGAATAGGGTAGATAAAAGAACTAGGCCCTTGTTTATTAATTTCTATTGCACCAAGGTTCTACATCTACATATAATTGGAATCCTTTCTATTTCTTTCTTTTCTTTTTTGTTTCCCCTTTTTTCTTCCACAACCCCCCCCCCCCCAAGGCATGCATGAATCATCTCATGATAGAGTTGGATCTAATAGTAAAACATTTTATATTTAGGTCATTATCGAATGGACCGGATTGGGATTCAACTCACAACTCAACAATCTTTACCTTGACTCAAGTGCAAACATGAACAGAACTCTTACAAACTTGCTCTAATGCTCTAAATAAGCCCTAACATGAAGCTCAAATGTTGCCAAAGATTTTGAATTTTTTGTTTTTCACAATGAGTGACCATCTTCTCAAACAAAAGTTGTCTCAAAACTTTGCTAGCAAAACACAATAGATAGCAATTATGGCATTCTCATCTAACTCCTTTTAGCTATTTTTTTTATATCTGCTAGATTCTTTTCTTTCCCTGTAATTGTTACTGGTCAATATGGTTTTCATCCTAATTTGCCAATGGCTAATTTTATAATACCATCAAACTTCTCAATTTTGAATTTGATGTTACATCTTGATCTATGAGGAATCAATCGAATGAAATTACACAAAACATTAATAAAAATAAGCGATAAGAAAACAACACATAAATTTAAATGGTTCAACATGTTACGACCTATGTCTATGAGTGAAGGAGGAGCATGCACTATAATTTTGACTGCAAGATTCAGATAAATCTTTAATCTTCAAATATACTAATACAAATTCTCTCAAAGAGAAACCTAAAGGAATTAATTTTTGGGGCAGATAGACTTGGTCTTTATTTATAAAATTCGTCTTTGTTATAAAAATTCTATTGCATCCAAGTCTTATATAAAATTGAAATATAAATCTTAATGCTTTTCTATTTTCTTTTCTTCTTTTTTCTTTTGTCTTCTTTATCTGTCCTTAAGGTTCAGTTAAAAGTTGGATTTTAATTTCAAATCTAATGGGGAAAACGCGAGTCAGATGTAGATCATTACCAAACAAGTTACTGTCCCGAGCTTCATTGCAAGGACAAGTTTCGGGGATGCCAAATTCTTGGTAGAGCAAAACACATAACGAAGCTTAATTTCAAACAAACAAGTCAAGATCCAAGCTCTCAAATGGGGGATTCTTATGCATGAAAGTAAGTTCATAATAGACCTAGTGCATATGAGATTCTCTGTGTTGCTCAAAAAACTGCTCTTCAATTAGAGTCTGGCTTCTAATCTAGAGTATTGTCACTGGAATCAGAATCTTTCTGTCATTTTTTGCCTAAATTGATTTCTTTTTTGGATGTACACAAGTTGACTCCATTTCACTTTTATCTAGCACACCAAGGATCAGATCAAACACAAATATAATGGAGCAAATATAAATAGAAAATTCGATATCTGAGCAATATAAGTAGTTTCAGTTTCACTAAATTTGTATAACTTGTGACCCAAAAAAAAGAATTTTGATCCTTTCGTCTAAGCTAGAATTAGTGGACCGTCAAAATCAAAATCTTAACCACCCTTTATTTTCTAAACGGTTGTGATTCAATCTATCTCGAAATAACACTATAACCCCTATATATTGTTATGTAATTACTAGTTTACACTCTGAAAAAATTATTACCATATAATACCTACTTGGACTATTCACTAATTCTGGCTGAGATGAGAGGAATCTATATTAGGTAAACTTTCAGGGTGCAAGCCGAGACCAAGAAATAAAATAAAAGAGAGAAAATATTTCTTGAAACAAGAGAGGAATGCAAACAATAGATCTTTTATCCAGGGTTGTTTTTTGCTCACTAATCTTGGGCTCTGCATGAATATAGGTTATAATCAGGTGTGTGAACTGTGTTTCCATGGCCTCAAGCTCCAAGTTCCTATGCGAACAAAGTCATGCAAACAATAAACAAAGAACAAATATCTCTCTCTCTCTCTCTCTCTCTCTCTCAACCATTTCAAAGTGGCTCAACTATTTCAAACTCTATTATTTTTGGTGACAACTTCTTCTTTGGGCTGTTGGTTGCAAGGAAGTGGACGGAAGTAAGGAAATAGGAAAATATAATTGCTCACTTCCCTATCTATCAAACACCGGAAAGAAAAAATAAGAAAACCTCTTTCCTTTTATCTTTTCTCTTTTACACAACCATTTCCTCACTTCAGAGTGTTACAGTTAATTTTGTGGTCATGTAAATCTCATTTGTAATAATTGTAGCAAAAACAGTTAATTTTTTGACCATGTAAATCTCACTTGCATTCTAATTACATTCTATTTTTTATTTTTTAATTAATTTTATTTTAATATTATTTTACGGTCAAATTGTGGTCACTTTCCACTTTCACTTTCACATTACCATCCAAACACCGGAAAAGACAAATATTTTTCAAATCACATTTCCCAACAACATCCAAACACCGGAAAACTTACTAACCAATTCTCAAATTCAAAAGGAATTATTACTAACTTCCTCAATTCCTCACTTCCTCACTTCCACCCCTTAATCAACAGGCCCTTTGTGCATGTTTGTTTGTAGAAAATGGCTCAGAAATGAAAATTTTCTTTGAAACCTATAGGCCTCATAGGTTTTTCCATCGAAACCTATTTGATTGGCTGAAAAAAAAGTCTGAAAAACTATGTCAATTTTTCTAAGCGAGCTGTCAGTATTTTTCTCCCAAATAAGAGAAAAGCACCTAAAAACTGACTACTATGGTATTTTTCTCTCAAAATAAGAGAAAAATTACCTGAAACTTGACTTACTACCAAGACTCAATTTTTTTCAAAAATAACTTGACACAGCGTATAGTATTTTTTTAAGCCAGTTTCTCAGTCAAATGGCTCTTACCATCTCCTTCGAAATTCCGTAGACCCACAATTCATTTCTCTCGTGAAAATTCCAAGTGCATGTACACGTGGATTCCTCTCCCGTTGTGGAGACCACGACCACATTCTCGCCACTTCCAATCCCCCAACCAAACCCCAACACACACACACCAACACCCACACCCCACAAAAAAAAAAAAAAAAAAAAAAACAACCACGCACGCACGCAGGCACACGCACGCAAAACACAAATTAGCCCACAGAATCAAATCATATAAGATAATACTACCAAAATAATAAATAAAAAAAAAAAAATTTAGCATGATGAGGCTATAAAACTTATATATAAGGGTCCCTTTCGCTTTCTCTTTTTGTGTGTTTTGTGTGTGTCTCGTCTTTTTCTCCCACTCCGCCTCCTTTCATCTCCACACTCTTCTGTTCTCCGCTTCCGTTACTTTCCCCGTTTCTTTTTGTTTTTCCTTTCAGGCTCCTCACGTGAAGCTTTTTGCCCAAGCCTCTGCCTTAGAAGGGAAAAACAAAGAGAAGAGCCCTCAGTTCTCGAGATCATCGTCAATGGCGATGGAGGACTCCACTGACAGCTGCGGCAGCAGGGCGGTGGACTCGTCCTCGTCCCCCGCCAAAAGCAACAGCAACAGCAACAACGCCGGCGGCGGCGGCGGCAACCGCCACCAGCAGCACCGCCACAAGCTCGACGTCTTCAACGAGGTCCTCCGCCGATTGAAGGAGTCCGGCCGGCCCGACGTCCAATCGCCCTCCTTCGACGACGACCTCTGGGCTCATTTTCAACCGTCTCCCCGCCAGGTACGATCAGGATCTCTCTCCTTTATGAAAATGTTCATGGATTTCAAGAATTCACATTGCGATCTTTGATTGTTGATGAATTTATGTTGTTGTAGATACGCGATGGATGTGAATGTGGAGAGAGCGAGGATGTGCTGACGCACAAGAGCCTGTTGGAACTGGCGCATGATCCCGCCCAAGGCCCGCCTTCGCCGTCCGTTTGGTTCAGGTTAGCAGATTTCTTGTGATTGACTCTGTGTTTGATTTGTATTCGTGATGGATCTGATTTGAAATTGACTTGTAATGTGGTACTTAATTTTGTGTACTTGTCACTGTTGTTAATTTTTTAAGGATAAACAGGAATTTTGTTTTGGCGTATATTTGCACTGAGAATCTTCGTACAATTTAATCCAGAATTATCATTATCATCATTATTATTGAGAGAGGTACTCTTTTGATCATGTGATTGCTCACAGCGAGCAAGACTACAAGATGCTCTAGACTATGAAAGGTTCTTGATGGAGTGGAAAGATGATTGCTATATGGGTCATGACATTCATTTATTATATTAAAAGGGGCTTACTTGGATGACATTCCTTGTAGACAACCATATTGCATTTGACAACCTAATTGATACTACTTGAAGGGCAACGTCTATGATTTTATTGGTAAACTAAAGTTACATTTAATTGTTTCAGGTTTTATTTAGTTCCCACGAGACATGTTTGTTACTAACAAGTTTAAATTTTGTCTGAACATTGCTATAAAGAATGCGCAACCTGTTCTTTGTTTTCTAGTCTATCCACTTTCAATATAGTTGACTAGTTGTATTTTATATCTCAATGTGTTATAGGAGGTTTCAAGATGAGATATTTTTTGTTTTGGTCATAGCGAGTACATATGTTTTCCTACTCTTCTTATGGGTACAAATGGGTTAGATTTGCATCATGTTCATCTAATTTTCAAATCATAATCCGGCAAGGAAATTGGATTTGGACTCTGAGTCCGGATTATTTTCTTTCTTATTGGTTCAGGTGGATTCGGATCTTTATAGAGAAGTTGTGCAAGTACCATTTGAAATTAATTTTCATAGTGGTATGTCAATTATATTATCTGAAATTGTTGAAATTTATTATTTGTGTTCATATTAATATGTTTAGTTCCTATTTATTGTAATTTAGATGATTTCCCCCCAAAATATCTAACCATAGGTTGTATATGCTGCCATATAAACTATTTTTGGGTTGTTATTGTGTTTGGATTTAGGAAAGATCATAACCATGGTTTCAAATATCAACCAATTCCACTATATATTGGCAATATCATACTGGATTTTGAAGTACCCGATACGATATTAATCTTATAATATTGTACGTTATTAAGCCAATATTGCCGATATGGCCAATTTTTATGGCCGATATTGCTCATATTGATACTAAAAATCATTGATTGATACTGATATGGATGCCGAGGTTTTAAAATATGGTCATAATCCGATCTACCGGTTGAGGTTTTCAGGTTCAATTTTGATAATCCAAACCCAATAAGTGTCTAAATAGTCGGGTCTAGTTATTGGGTTCTTTAGTACCATTTACAGGGCCTAATTTTGGTTTGGGTTTTAAACAAGTTTAATCCAATAATTTCTGCTTTTTTGTTTTAGCTTATTTTTGTAGACTTTGCAATTGTTATCGGTCATCCTTTTCTTTCTAGGTACCTCCATTGCATGATGGAAATCAGGTGATTCTTTTGACAACACACAAAGGGATGATGATGATGATGATGATGATGATGATGATGATGATGATGATGATGATGATGATGCCCATTGTTCTTCAAATTATTTTAGCAACAGAGGTTAGTCACCTTTTTTCTCTGTTCTTTTATTTTTCACATTTCATTTGGACTTGTTATCTTCTATTTATGCTTCTTTTTCATAATTTCTTTTCATTTATATTTGCATTTATTTATTTAAAATCAATTTCTTGATACTTTTATTTAGTTATTGTTACTTTTCTTTTTCTTACAATTATCAGCATTCACCCCCTCCTGCCTTTGGTTCATCCCCAAATCTTGAGTCCTTGCCCTTGAAGCCAGCAAGCAACATGTTCAAGATGGAGGCAGTGCTGCAGATGCCAGTCCACACTTCAGCAGGTTATTGTTGTCCCATACTTTTATTTGAGTTATCAAATTGATAACCACTTTTATTCTCTATGTTCTATGATGAGGAAACGGTATCAAAAAGTATTATTAAAATCTTGCGTAAACATGCATTTCACATCATTATTTAACCTTTCTCTTTCATCAAATAATAAGGAAAACACCATCTTTATTAAACTACCTTTAAAAATAGATCTCAAAGTCAATGCATCATTTTGTCGCATATTGTATTGATTTAGCTTCCAAGTGCTTCACTTTTTTTTCTATTTCACTATTAGCCATGCTTGGATGACTACTTGTGTGATATTCTCTTCCATTAAATAATATGATAGTTATACTGAAAGTATATCTTTCATATGACTATTTGTCCCTTAATCTTGGTGACATCATGACCATCGTATCTTTCTTTCACAATGTTCATGTGGTTACTGTTGATGTGAAGGTGACTGCTCTTGTAACTATCTAACCTCATCTCGTGTGATAACGATCACTGGAAATATCTATCTACAATATTGAATAATGATCCTTTTTCCAACTAACTAGTGATTACATTAACATGTTTGTTGAAACATATAATTTTCACCTTTTTTGTTTAAGGGTTGACAATTGTCATAGATTTGATGTAGGTGGTGGTTGAACCATCTTAATATACATATCACAGCAGCCACACTGTGAAATTTTGATAAGGGTTTAGGGTATACTTTTTACTGTGACACTCTCAACCTCCCTTTATATACGCCGAAACCTTTTCTGTGTAAAGTGTTTACTGTTTTTCCGCTTGAAATGTGGGCTCAGATGGCTTTGGATCTGGCGGGTTTGTGTATCATGTTATTTGACCACATCCAAAAGTTTAAGCTTATGGGTGATGGGTCAACAATACATATTGAGAAACCTTAGTATTTTGCCTTTGTGTATGCCTTTGACCATGTGAAACTCTTTCAGCAGAAAGATGACTTTCTTGGAAGGGCTGAATAAATGGCTATAGTGTAAATATTTAAATTGTCAATTACAATCTCTTGAAACTCAGCAATCTGATATAATGTTGCTCCTTCCACCCTGCCACTACACTAACATTCCAAGGACTTGATGATGGTTGAAGGATACATTATAAACTTATTATTAAATCAGAGGTTTCAGAAATATCATTTCGCTGGATTTTCTCTTGCATAATCCTTGAAACCACTTTTTAAATATCGGCAGAGATACCGGCCGATATATCTTTTTTTCTGCTGCCGATACGATATGGGAAAATCGTTCGCCCATATCGCAGCAAAAAACAGTGACTTTGGAATATCGATCGATAAACGCCCAATATGAGTCGGTGCAAAATCGGCCGGATATGGATTATTTTAATTGGGTTCGTTTTTTTTAAACTCATCAGCATTGAACCAAACCCGATTCATCACCCGACTATATAAGTGTTATTTGCATCGTTAGGGAAAATCGAGCCCTAATTTTTCTCTTCCGTGAATTGATGACGACGACTCTTACCTCCCTTTCATCCCCCCTCAAGCAAATGTACATTATTCTTTTACCATCATTGCATGCATAATACATCATTTTTATTGGTAGATGATATCTATGGACACTAAATCAATTTTTAGTTATCAGTATTTCATTATATATAGTGTTCGATATGAACGCCTGATATGCATGTGTAACTCCGACATCTCCTCCGATATCTGATATCCGATATGAAAAACCCACATCCGATATGATCTCGATATCTGATATTTAGAGCCTTACTTGAAACTATTAAACCATTTATTCCTTGAATATGATAAACCATTTGAATCGTAATTAACCATTGAGTAAGGATTTCAGGAGGGGTATAATGCTTGTGAAAAGATTATGTCCAACTTGATAATTTGCTTGAATAAGCTTAATGAATCTATAACACTGAGGTTGAACTGTGAATTGAGTTCTAGGTGGTAAATGAGTTGAGGTTTAGTGGCTGAATGAACTTGATTTTATTTTAATATAGAAATGTCAATTAGGCAATTGTAATTGTTATGGCTCACGTTGAGTTGATGTTTGACTTAACAGGTTAATCAAGTAAGGCTCAGGCTAATCCTCATGATGTTAGTTTGCTCATCAATTAGGAAAACCAGTCACTCATGGCGGGCGAGGCTTGATAATAGATGACTTAATATTAGTTTGTCAGTGTGTAATACTTATAAACACTTAATTTTTTTTCCACATCTTCATTAACTATATGATTAAGATAAAACATGCATTTTCAAATAAAGCCTGGTATTGAAGGCTTGTTTCTGCTTGGTATTGAATTTTCCGAGTTTGAACAGAAAGCCTCCACTTGAAAAATACTTTGCCCGAATATGTCTTGGAATAAGCTTGGTCTCAATTAACCAATCCTTGTTTACGTCCACTGATTGGGAGCAAAAGATCCTGATCAAGGAAATAATATCCAAGCAATGATTCACCTTGTCAGTTTTGCTTATAATTATGAATAATGCGTTTAGTCCTGGCAGCAAGGATGAACCGGTTACTGCCTTTTTCCTAATGAAAAGAATTGATATTAAGAAATATGAGTAAAATGCATATAAATACTTATGTTATTGGCAATAATGTATAGCTACCTCTGACATCTTGGTTTCTTCAGTGACACACACACACACACACACACACACACACACACACACACAGAGAGAGAGAGAGAGAGAGAGAGGAGAGAGAGAGAGAGAGAGAGAGAGAGAGAGAGAGAGAGAGAGGGCTCTGCCCCAACCCACAGAACCCTTCATCCCCTGTTGGTGACAATGGTGAGAGGGTGGGTATTGAGTAGGGAGATATCAAGTGGTAGAGAAATATATGACAATAAAAAGTGGTGCCGAGGGAAACACTGATGAAACAGATATGCATTTATTGTGATTAATGCATCCACCCTGCATCGTTGTTTTCGTTTTATGATCCTTATAGTGTTAAGTTAGGGCACAAATTTTCCTTTCTTGTGTCTCAGTTTTCTCTTGCACCCTTAAAATCATAAACCATTTTGGGGAACATGTATTCTTTGTCCTTATTCTAGTTCTGAACATGTTTAGCAGTAGTGAACAATTTGGCTTGCACCTCAAAGAACACATCCTTGAAAAGGTGGCAGGCATGGATTTTTGGGGTAGGTTGGGGGGGGGGGGGAGTACTTGCATATGTTCTGAACAGAGAACTATTTAGGACAATACAGATGAACTCTTTGTGCCCGGTCTGGAAACATTTTTTTCCTTCTAACTTTAGCAAACAACCTGACAAAGCTCCAATAACTATCTTGGAGAATTTTAACTGTAGGATTGTTTAACATCTTTTTGTTCCCAAGCACTTCTTGTTCAACCTGATGGAGTGATGCTGCCAGTCATAATGTTCAACTAGACGTAATTTGGGCAGCTATTACGGTGAGAGCTGAAATCCTAATGAACATATTGGTTAACTTAAAATTCTTTTGTGTCTGTTTCTACATCTAGCTAGACAAGTAGTTCTGCAACCTACCTTAGGATTATAAATCCTTCCTTTTCTGGGAGTTTTCTCTAGAAGCAAAGGTATCCCTGTCTACCATCTGATATTTTCCCTTCCTAGTGTAATGGTGCAACGACTGAGGCAGTTTGAGTTAGAAATGAGTAAATTATTACGAAGGCAAGACCTGCATCAGCTGCATATAATGCGCTGAAAAAGCAATTGAAGTTCTGCAGTTATTAAATTATACAAGGAAGGTGTATGTGGTCTGCTTGAGTTTGTCCTGAAGAGTTGGAAAAAAGCGGGGAGCTGCTTAGATGAATCTTGATGATTGAACTGTATGTATAGTATATTGATCTGACTCTGGATTAGATACTGATACAAAAAGGAAAAAAAAAAGAAGGCAAAAGTTAATTAATTTCGATTTTGAATGTGCGTGCTAGTGAATCTGTAACTACTGAAAAACTTTGGCTAATGCATAAAAAAAAAAATAGTCTATTGTTTAGAGATAGGTCCAGGATTTTGCTTTTCAGAATCTTTTTTTTGGCACTAATGGAGGATTCTTGAGGTCTCAAACCCTATCTCAAGGAAAAAGAAAGAGAAAATCTGGTACTTTTATTGATTGGACCCTGTGTAGCACGGTTACTTTTGTTGTGGAGCTATGTCATGATGGGAACCAATATCAGATACAACACTTGTTGCTGTGTCATTGTTTGTGTGCACCCTTTTACCGTTTACTTTATGTTATTGTGTTGTGTCATGTCATGTCATGCCCTTGTCAGCATGCGTTTTTGATTGAAATGAGCTTTTGAAGATTAGCCGAATGCTTTACGGTTTTCTTAATCCCTGTCAAAATTTCTGTCCAATCTACATCACTATTTGTAGGGAGATTAGAAAAAGGAGATCACTTCAGAATGATAGGATGTAAGTAGTTGCAACTGTTGTCAGGCATCTTCAACTTATGCGCCACTCTAGGAATTATGCACAACACACATGCTGGGCATTTGCAGTTTGCAAAAAGTTTCAGAAAAGTCTAATGGAGCAAAAAATTATATTAAACATCAATCTGTTTGCCTTAGAAATGAGTTCAGAAATCCTCTCAAGTTCATTTCTCTTCATCTATCATCATGCATCTATTACCAGGGTGAAAAATTAGCAGTAGCAATTTTTCTAGAGCTGATGTTAATTGCAGAAACTTCAGAAGCTACCTGGATATTCATCAATTAACACCCTATAAAACTACAATGTTTACATATCTGGCCAAGTTCCTAACGTCAACTAAAAAGGGGGACAATATAACAAAATAACTACTATTATTAACTTTCCTTTTCCTAACAGATCACGTCCCCTAAACATTTATAGAACATTGCTGTATCATATTGATGCAGACATCTAGCACACATGGGGCACCACGAATCGATCTATTTTTATTTGGAGTCTATTTTATTTATTTGAATCGAGCATGTTTTTTTCTTTGTTTCTAGCTTTTGTTTCTCTTTTACTCCCACATCGACTATGTGGAGGAAGTCTTAAGTCTTGTAGGCCTATAAAATGACAAGAGTCAATAAGTTCTGATCATTGAATTATTGATTAATGAAAAGAGTATTTTTGAAATGAAAATTCTTTTACAAGTTCGGAGTGAAGCCCCAAATCAGGTCTTGGAGTGTGAAGCCCTTGATTTATAGGTTTTTGAGTGTGAACCCTTATCCTAGCTATCCTATTCCTCTCGTCTCAAACCCTAAACCCAATTCAATTACCAATTCAAAACCCTAGAAAATTAACCTCATTTTTTCTCTCTCCCGTTCTCTCTCTTCCGCTGAAAATTCCCAATTCAATTTTCAATTCAAAACCCTAGAAAACTCAAAAAAATACGAAGCCCTGTAATCTCTTTTCTTCTGCAGAGTTTCGCTCCTCTCTTCTCTTACTGAACCCAACAACCCCCACCCTCTCTCGCGACAACAACACACCAAGCTTTCGACTTTGCCTCTCCTCTTCACGCAGATGCGCCACCACTCGTATTGGAGAGCTACTTCTCGCTACACCTTTATGCTTGAGTTCAATCCCGTCCACAATTTTGCGTGAACCAGTCTACGCCATCGTCGATGGCTACCTTCTCCTTCTCCGCGAGCTGCTTTCCCGGCTATTCTCCTCTTCTTCCTCTCCTATGCAACCTTGTCTTCCTCGGTTGTTCGACAACCAGTTGTCGCCTCCCCGCCCGAGTCCAGATGCAGCCAAGCTGCCTCTTTTTTTGCGCCTTTCTCGCACCCTCTGCCTTGCGCACTGAAGCCAGCTCGGCTTTTCGCCGCGTCCCCGTGCTCGAGCTCGAACTTGACGCGTTCGTACGTAAGCCCAGATCCCCGTCTGCACCAGCAATGCGAGTCCTTGTCGCCTCTGCCAACCTCACACGCCTCCCGCGTAATGTCCAGCAAGTTCTTTGCTCTGACAACCTGCTATCGACAATTAAATCTAGCTCCGGTTCAGCAGAACTGAACCCGACCCGACACTGACCCCCCCCCTTTTCTACAACAGTAAATTCAGAGTTCAGTAAAGTCAAGCAAGTTCAGTCAAGGATCAATAAAAGCAAGTCAATAGCAACTACAATATAGATACCCGAGAACGAGCTTCTCAGTAGATAATTTTGATTTTCAAAATCAGATTATCAATTGAACTTTATAGTAGAATTATTCTCTAAATGATTATCATATTAATTTGTTATCCACTATTAATGTGAGTTGTATGATTCTATTGAATCCTTGCTATTAACTGAAACTGAGTATCATGTTTGACATTTTTGAGATTAGAATTATCTAGGCTATGTGTGCAAATGATTGTAAAATTCATCTGGTCTCATTACTAAGTTTTAGATAATTTCCTACCGAAAATCGTTTAATTGTGGTGAAACATTACTCGTTTGAATCTATCACTGATTAATCACAACATGCATCTCCCTATTTCACATTATTTTGGTATCAGAGCATGATTTAGGTAGGAAACTTGCATTAGATTTAAAAAAATTGAATTTTTATTTTTAGGTATTTATTAGGAAAATTTGTTTTTATTTTCTTTTGCATAAAAATAATTAAAAAATGGCATATAGGAAGTCCCATATCTCCACTATAGATTTCTCAATATTTGATGGTCGTTTGGACATTCTAGTTGTTACTTAGATCCCTAAGTTTTTCTTAATTGGCTAGACAATATGGACCGGTACTTCACCCGATGCTCGCTCACTGAAGTGGAGAAAGACAGAATGTCTATCACAAAATTGACTCGACAAATGAGTTAATACTAGGCAGATATGAAAAGAAATAGGATAGCCCACTTTCAAACACCGATTGAGACTTGAAACTATATGAAGAATAAACTCATCACTAAGTAACGTGCTACCATATTTTTACTAGTCTAAACTTTTCCCACTTGTTCAACCACATAAGTTTAGAACCGCTAAACTCCCACCTAGACATAATATTAAGGACCAACGAAACAAAGGCACCAAATAGAAGTCTTCCCCTGTTAAATGCGATAGTTGTCAATGTTATGGACATAGAGCTGACACTTGCGCCAGTCTCTTTAAAGTTGCTATTATAGGCGGAGTTCCCACTGCAGCCACTAAGTTAGATAGTACCATTCCTCCTGTAATTACTCCTGTGGTAAAGGAGTTTAGTGATATAGCTCCGAAAGATTCTGACTCTGACGAAGAGATCTCGTGACATTGAGGAGTTCACTACTCCGATTTCCCTCGAGGTCACCCCAGTGATTACGGAGTTTACTAATGTCTCTCCTAAAGACTGTATTTCGATTATCTCCGTAGTTAACCCTTGTAATCACGGAGCTTGTTGATGCCCTTTCTGAAGACCTCCCGAACAAGCACCACTGACGCGTGTTGACCAACACGTCATTGAGTTAGTTTCAAGAGCTAATCTTCTCGACTTGCTACACCATATAATTGACCCTGTCAAGCATATTGAACTCGAAAGGCATGTTGATGAGCTGTCACTAAAGATCAAGTAATCGTGTCGTCTCAATAAATATCTATTTTTATGAGGACAAGTTTTGGAGTTATATAGTGACAAAGAATGTAAGTCAAATCAGGGATGCTACCATCTATGGTCGACTCATGTCCGACAACTCAACGAATGCCGATATGAAAGAATCTCACACTCTACAGTTTATCAATTTTTCTTCCATACGGTTAGACAAAGGGTCACGTTCCTTCAGCCTTCACATGTTAGGAGATTCCTTGACATCGTGACTAATGTAAAAGGTAAAATATCATGTACATTTATGATAGTGCGTCTAATAACCCCTTTTGATAGAGATCGTGAGTATTGTTGACCCACTGAACCAAGCTCCTAAAGTTTTCTGTTCAATAGAGAGTCAAATGATCCTTTGGTACATGTTAGGCACTAAACAAAGTTCTCTCTACTACTGTTCGTTATAGAGTATTCGGAGTCTGCATTTCTGAGTCTGCATCATATTTACTACACACATGCATGATTTACACAGGAAAAATTAATGATATATTGAACAAAGTAACGCTAACTATCATTTTACGAGCTTCATTAGAAAGGAATATTGAAACTTTTAGTGTTAACAACTTATGATTGTTCGGATTCATACAAAACAGTTTCCTTGGGAACTATTAATGATTTACATGCTATAATGTTAGTTTTTTCAAAATCTTAATAGAATTCAAATTACAATGCTCATGTTATATCTTTTAAAGTTCTTGAACTTAGTCCGACTTTTAATGTTGGATATTCAGTAGATTACAATGATTTTGACTTTAACCCTAACATTTCACTTGTTGTGAGTCTTCCTGAGCCATTTTCTGAGAATTTCTCACATTAAGTCCCTCCCAGATATTTATCCCAATACAGAATGAAATTTGATAAAATTTCAGATTATTAAATTATCTAGTGATTCTAATGATATCTGATTGTTTGAAAATGAATATTATCTATTGAGTGGTGAGTTGCAGTAGGTAGATCCAGTTGTGTTGAAGCATTATTAGAGCATTCTACACCAGACTTGATGGAGTCGAGTTTTCTCCCACGTGGGGAGAATGATGCAGACATCCAGCACACATGGGGCGTCATGAATCATTCTATTTCTGTTTGGAGTCTATATTTTATTTATTTGAGTCGAGCATATTTTTCTCTTTTTTCTAGTTTTGTGTCTCTTTTAGTCTTACATCGAGTATGTGGGAGAATCTCAGTCATTTAGGCCTATAAAAGGGCAAGAGTCAATAAGTTATATTCATTGAATATTGATTAAATGATTAATGAAGAGTATTTTTGAAATGAAAATTCTTTTACAAGTTTAGAGTGTGAAGCTTCAAATTAGGTCTTGGAGTGTGAGGTCCTAGATCTATAGGTTTTTGAGTGTGAAACCCTTAACCTAGTTATCCTTTCCCCTCTTCTCAAACCCTAATCCCAATTAAATTCCCAATTCAAAACCCTGGAAAATTAACCTCATTTTTTCTCTCTCCCGTTCTCTTTTCATAGAAAATTCCCAATTCAATTCTTAATCAAAACCCTAGAAAATTCAAAAAAAAATATTACAAAGCCCTGTTACCTTTCTTCTCTTTCTCTTCTCTGCAGAGGTTTCCCTCCTCTTTTCCATCTCTCATCGAACCCAACAACACCCCACCTCTCTCCCGCGACGGCAACCACCAAGCTCTCGACCTCGCCTCTCGCGCCGATTCGCCACCACTCGCTCCGGTGAGTCCACTTGTCGCCACACCTTTGTGCTTGAGTTCTGTCCTGCCTACGTTTCTGCATGAAACAGTCCATGCCACTGTCGACGGCTACCTTCTCCACTAGCTGCTCTCCCAGCTGTTCTCATCTTCCTCTCTTTCGCGGCCTTATTTCCTTGGTTGTTCCACAGCCAGTTGTCGCCTCCCTGCCCGAGTCCAGACGCAGCCAAGCCGCCCTCCTCTCGCCCCTTCTTTCTTGCGCGTCAAAGCTAGCCCGGCCTTCCACTGCGTCTCCGTGCTCGAGCCCGAACCTGCCACGTCCGTGCATGAACCCATATCCTTGTCCGCGCCACCAATGCGAGTCCTTCTCGCCTCTGCCAACCTCCTCACATGCCTTCCGCGTGTTGCCGAGCAAGTCCATCTCTGACAACCTGCTGCTGACAATTGAACTCAACTCAGGTTCAACAGAACTGAACCCGACCCGACATCAACCCCTCTCAGTTCCTGCAACAGTAAATTCAGAGTTCAGTAAAGTCAAGCAAGTTCTGTCAAGAATCAATAAAAACAAGTCAATAGCAACTACAATACAGATACCTGGATGCCTCTCAGTATGTAATTTCGATTTTCAAAATCAGATTATCAATTGAACTTTATAGTAGAATTATTCTCTAAATGGTTATCATATGAATCTGTTGTCCACTATCAATGTGAGATGTGTGATTCTGTTGAATCCTTATTATTAACTGATGAGATATTGCTACTAGGACTATTCAGTTAATTGAGTATTGTGTTTGATATTTTTAAGATTAGAATTATCTAGGCTATGTGTGCAAACGATTATAAAATTCATCTGGTCTCCTTACTAGTTTTAGATAATTTTCTACCGAAGATCGTTTAATTATGATGAAATATTGCTCGTTTGAATCTACACTGATAATCATAACACATCTCCCTGTTTCACATCACATATGCTATGAAATGATTACTCTAGTTAGACCACTTTTTCAACCAAATTACTTTTAATCCATCCATGAGTGCAGGAAAAGGAAAACCATATACATCCCTAAAGTTACAGAAAATTTCAAGCCACTATATGCCTGATTTGACAGAATAGAGCGGCCTCAATAGAGATGAAAGGATACGGGGATTAACAAAACTCGAAACCAACCCCAGGATTTTTAACTAAATGCTTTGCTGTTTGTGTTCTTATTGCATTTTCTGTGAAATTGAACCTTTTGGTGACTATATTATGTCCATCCGATTGAAGCAGAGGCAGTAAATTATCAATTAGCTGATATTGACACTTGGAAGTTGGATCTAACACCCGAGCTGGGCATATCAAGGTTTTTTTTCCTTTCCAATTTTAATTTAAACTAAGATATATTCTATTGCTAATTTAGATCCTAAACTCAATCCCATCTTATGTCTAATTTTAATATGGACTATCATGACTTTCTTGAATGTCAGTCATAAGCACTTGACCAATTGTATGCCCTTGTATGAATCACTTTGTTGGCTCTTAAAAGAAATGGTTGAGAAAGACGTGTCAACTTTCCTTAAAGCTGCCCACCATATAGTTCAGATAATTTGTTATTGTGATTTTCATTTCTATACTATTCATCTTCTCTTTCCTTGGGTATCTCAGTTTTACCGCAAGTTAGTCAAGCTTTATCTTAATTGCAAGAAATGCAGCCATCCCCTTCACAATACTTTTTCTCTTGGCCATCTGATTCCTTATGGAAAGTTTATTCCCTTTCTTTTTCCTTTTTTTACCACTAGGTTCTGAAGCTTGTTTGATCTGTAGTTAATTATATTCTCTATTTTCCTCTCTGAAACCCAAAGTTGGTTGTGAAATACACCTAGAGGGGGGGGGGGGAATAGGTGTACTTAGCTAATCTAATGGCTAGTGGTGTGGAATTTAAAACTCAATTGCAACTCACTATGTGTAACCAAAGAGTGTAGCTGAACCCGTGAAGGGCTCTGGACTATCTCCTCGAGATTTCTCTAGATTAAGAGTTGGGTGCTTTATGAAGCTCTCTTGGTTCAACACAAGTATGAGCACATCAAACTATATCTAGTATATAAATATGTCCAATATAAAACAATGCAAGAAATAAAGAGATAGAGTTAAGAGATAGTTGATCAAACGCAAACAAGATATGTTTCGAGGTTCGAGCCACTGCTCTACGTCCCCGCTTTCACACAGCAGGATTTTCACTATGTTCACACAGGACCTTCCACAAAAGGACCTTCACCGAGATATTACAACTCTACACTTGGAGTACAGTACTCCTCTCTCAAATACAATCATCTCTATGCAAGAGGGATAGGTACAAAGCCAAAACTCAACTACAATCACCTCTTCACAAGAGGGATAAGGCACAAAGTCAAACTTAACCACAATCACCGCTACATAAGAGGGACAAGGTACAAAGCCAAAACGCAATCACCTCTACACAAAAGGGATAGGCACAAAGCCAAAGTAAAGAAAAGATTACAATCTTGGTGATCACAATAGATTACAATCTTGGTGATCACAATAGATCACAATCAATTTTCCTCACAAAAACAAGATCCTATAAATAGGATTAGATATGATAGCTCAAGGTGAGAAAATAAAGTGTTTGGAAAGAAAAATAATAAAGAAAAATACTTGGGAAAAATACTAAATGGATATGAAAATAAGGATTAAAACTAATTTCCCAAAGACTTTTTCTTTGAATTTTCTAACACTTTAAAAATAAATAAAAGATAAAACTTTTGGCTCAAAAACTCTTTTGAAACTTGTTGCTAAGTACTTGAAAGATGAGAATAAAAGCTCTCTAAAAATCTTATTGAAAACAGCTTGAGAGAACCCCTTTATATAGGCCCTCAAAATTATAGCTGTTGGCAGTCAGAAAAGGTCAGTTTTGACCTTCCGGTCGACCGACCATCGGTCATATTTCTGATAGTTGAGCCACCGGTCGACCGCCCGGTCGACTGAGCCTAAAGGCACATAGCCTGTCGGTCGACCGGAATTACCCGAGGGTTGGGTAGTTACAGTCGGTCGACCGCTCGGTTGACCGGCCTTATAGGCTGGCCTTGTGCATGTTCCTTGTGCACATCGGTCGATTGGTCCGGTCGACCGTCCGGTAAACCTCCAGGAGGCTCAGGCTAGGATACAGGTTATGAAATTTGGTCTTTTTAACTACTATAAAATCTCATAAAATCTCATAAATTTCACAAAAATCAGTTTTTATAAATATTTGGAGAACAAATATGTGTGATCAAAAATCAACACATATTACAAACTATTTGAACTATTTTTGTGATATAGAAATTAAGCTTTAATGCAAAATCATTATTTTCCAAAAACCAAACTTTGAAATAGAAATCTGATTTTCTCAAACTTGTATAAACACAAAAACAAGATATTTAAACTCTTTTTAAGCATAGAGTGTATAGATAGAATCCAGTGCGCAAATAAAAGATATATCTATGTTTTTGACAATAAATCCAAATAAGTTTTGTTAATTACAAAACTCTAAACACATGAGATAGAATCATCAAAATAAGTTTTTCTAAATATATGAAACATAGATGTATATAGATGAAATCAATATACATTAAACTATGTAAACTTGTTTTGATTCTATCTATTCATGAATACCATATATATATTTCTATTCGAAATCCAAAACCGGTTAGACTGAAAGCCAAACATATTGAACTTGTGTGTGTGTGAACTTGAGCATATCAACATTAGTTTGTCTTACACAAGATCTAAACACAAACTAAACTAAAAATATATTGAAGTCTTCTTGTATAACTCCTCCAAGCCGATTCGATCCAAACACAATCCAAAAAGCTTGACTCCATCCAAGTGCTAGATGCGATCTTGACACGCGAGCTCTTGAATCTACATGTGTTAGCTCGTAAACTCCTAAGCTTTAACGCAAAATCATTATTTTTCAAAAATCAAACTTTGAAATAGAAATCCGATTTTTCTCAAACTTGTATAAAAAAACAAGATATTTAAACTCTTTTTAAGCATAGAGTGTATAGATAGAATCCAATACGCAAATAAAAGATATATCTATGTTTTTGACAATAAATTCAAAATAAATTTTGTTAATTACAAAACTCTAAGCACATGAAATAGAATCATCAAAATAAGTTTTCTAAATATATGAAACATAGATGCATATAGATGAAATCCAATATACATTAAACTATGTAAACTTGTTTTGATTCTATCTATTCATGAATACCATATATATTTCTATTCGAAATCCAAAACCGGTTAGACCGAAAGCCAAACGTATTGAACTTTGTGTGTGTGTGAACTTGAGCATATCAACAATAGTCTGTCTTACACAAGATCTAAACACAAACTAAACTAAACGTAAACCGAAGTCTTCTTGTAGAACTCCTTCAAGCCGACTGGATTCAAACACAATCCAAAAAGTTTGACTCCATCCGGGTGCTAGATGCGATCTTAACGCGCGAGCTCTTGAATCTATATGTGTTAGCTCCTAAACTTCTTTGTTGAAGCTAAGCACCTACTAAGATCTTAATAGAAAATCTGAAACTATATAAATACAAGATCATTAGTATTATAACTACATGAGTTAATCATCATCAAAACTAGAGTGATGGGCCTTTGGGCCAACAATTTGCTTGTCTGCTTTTCATCACTTGGTGATTTCTCTCTTGTTAGCTAGGACTGGGGTAATCCAGGGAAAGGGTATAGTAACTTCTGATAACTGATTGTTTGAGGTACTTTATAAGTTCGTCAGGCTCTCTCTGTGCACGGTTGATGAGGATTGAGGAATGTCAATCAAAGGTAATAAGACAATATGTTTGGATTTTTCTAAATTGTGCAGATAGAGATAAGGAAATACTTGGGCACAAAACTTATTAGTTCCTACAAATAAGGTATGAGCTGAATCAGGACATTATTGTTTACCCCAAAAGGTTCATTCAAACCAGAAAATAAGTCTATTCATGAAGAAATTTGTTATAGATAATTGAATTTTATTGGTTATTGATTGTTTGATTAAGGACTGAGACCTTGTTTTGGTCAATTAAATAGACCCCTAGGCCTTGATTAACAATCTGGGAACAACACAGATTATGTCACAAAACAACCTGTTCATATTTTTCAATGCTTAGATTCAAGTGGTTAAAGAAGTAAGGAAATATTTTAAGCTCTTCTTGAGAGTATGTTTTTATTATCATTATAGATATATGGTACTTTTGTAAAACATGCCTGCATGGTGGTGTAGTATGATGGGGAGATTTTTACTCCACTGTTAAAATACTGCAAGTGTACAGTTGTTCGATGTAGCACTTGAGAGTTGTTTCGCAGGGACATGTGGTTCTAACGATTTCAACACTTTTATGCAAATTGATCAAAAAAATTTATGAGTTTGGAGTTGAACTACGAGTCAATCTACGAAAAGTCAGCACCTAGCTCGAACGCTTAGAAATGAATCCCCTAAACTAGCATCAAGTGGTCAATCTCGGTCTCTATACCGGGCTGTTGTCACTCACCAAATCTCTATTTCTAACAGGCAAAGTATGTCTGAACACTAAATCTAAGTACACATGGTATTATTCACGTCACATGATCGATCAACGATAAGTAAAACTAATTGATTAAATTAAAAGCATAAAAGATCGTAAAATTCTATGCATGAACCATTAACTCTTGATGCATACCCTTTCAAATACCTAGTGTTTCTAGAAATAATCTCCTAAAAGATTTAGGTCAATAGACGTGCACAATCCTAGATAAGAGATCTAAATTGGTCCACAAGAATTTAGTCTAGGTTCATTTACGTAGGTGCTAGCAGGGAATTTAGCTACGCATGATTAAACTAGTAAAAATATAATCTAACAAATATATCATAATTAAATTAAACAATAAATGCAAGTAATTATATAACTAAATTAACAAGAATAGAGTAATAACCTATTATTTAATTAATTGCAGCAATTAACAAAATCAATTAAACTATTCTAAATCAATTAACACTAAACAAACAATCAAATTGTCTAAATTAATTAACAAATAATACTTCCCTAATCACCTGCAAAAGTGCCCATGCTTGCCACCTCTTTCGTGCGTGGACCCCTACCATATCCTCACCTCGCGCACAAAGCCTCACCAAATTCAGGCACTTGTGCTGCTGCAGTGCCCACACGCGTGGACCAAGCACTTAAGCCCCACCCTCTGATTTGTTCACCAATACGACAACACACAACCGCTTTGAATTGCTGCCGCATAACCAGTGGCTCCCGCCACCTTGTGGACCCCATGCAGACGAATGCGCTCTCGTTGGCCTTTGCGTGTGGACCCCGCCACTCGTGTTGGTTCCGAGGATGAAGAACGAAAAGGGGAGCGTGTCTTCGTTCGCGTGGAACGAGGCTAGAGAGAACCCTTTGATGGCTTGCGTGACAGGTAAAAGGGAGTGCCCTTGCTTCTCTGTCTGTGCACGCTAGATGAGGATGACAATCAATGGTAATAGGAAGAAAAGTAACCACACTCAATTATTGTTTCAGCACTCAACACAAAAAAAATGAAGTAATAAAAAGGCCATGATCAAAGAAAACACTTTAGTATTAAAAGGAAATTTAGGCTTTGCATTGGGATTTATAGCCTAGGGCTAGGGCTATTTTACATATGAGTCCCAAATAAATTACATTACACATACTCATAATTATAGAATTTGCTCAACAAACTATTTAAGTCTCATTTTGCATTTAGGCCCCTGGACTTTGCAGAATTGCGTTTTTGTCTCAATTGGACTCAAATGTCTTCAAACTGGGTGTAAATCTCTGTGGTGTGAATTTTATAAGCAGTAGAGCAATCTTGGCAACATCAAATCTCTCATCTTGCTTTCAAACTCTTTTTAGCATGCCAAATGTCCACAAAGTGCAATGTTGCGGTTCAGACTTCTTGTAATAGCTTTATCTGCAAAACACCACTAAAAATACCTGAGTAGCATTATTATAAACAAATAATAGATAAATATGAGTATGAAAATGTGAAAAAATCATGCTCATCACAGTACATATGCTCCTGTGTTTGGGATTATCTTATTTCGATGCAAAACTAACATTCAAATCACCTTTTGAACAATAGTCTAAACTAGCTTCATGTGATTGTTAATTTTTTTCATTTCTGATCATTTTATTTTTATGGGACAGACGACCTTCATTTCTATGAAAAATTGGTCTTGAATTATTTTTCTTCTTCAAGTTTCTGCTTATTCATTCTTGAGTTTGCTAACTATTACCACCAAATATTGACTCTTCTATGAACTTTGATATTTTTTCAGACCTATGCACGAAGTCACCTTTTCGACCGATGACAAGCCTAAGCTTCTTAGTCTGGTAAACATGCTTATTTCAAGTTTATCTATCCGATGTCAGCTTTACATGTTCGAATAGAAAAATAGAGAAGAATGGATAGAATATCATGAATAAGTGGCTTAAAGTTAAAATTGTGAATATGGAAACCAAATAAATGAGTACTAGTATTTGTAAGAGAAAAAGTTGGAAAATGTGCCAATTTTGTTTTAATAATGATTAATTAAAGATTACAACTGTAAGCGGAACTTTGTGCATCACCTATAAAGAAAGACAAGTATGAAAATAATAGAATGTAAGACTAAAAAGAAAAGACTAAAAAGGCTTTAGTGCAGTGTAAAAGAGGGGTTTTTTGGGCAATGAGAAGATCTGTCGTTTGAATTTGTGACGTACCCAACGGGTCAGTCACACTTTGAAGTTATAATGTTTAATTGCGTTTCCTTTTCCTGTAAGAAACCATTTATCATTCCACTGTTTTTCTTGTACCTTTTTTTAGTCGATGATGCCTTTCCTTACGTTAAATATTTGTGGCCTTTGACATTATGTGCTTAGAGCTGCAATGGTCTGTGCATAAATTCAATAATGTCTATTTTCATGAAACAATTGTTGCCTTCATGTTTTCATGAATTTGTCCTCTCAGCCTGTTCTATAAAAGTTTCAATGCTTTATGTTTCCAGCTGACTTCTTTGCTTGCTGAGCTTGGCCTTAATATCCAAGAAGCACATGCATTTTCAACAAATGATGGTTATTCACTCGATGTCTTTGTGGTTGATGGGTGGCCATATGAGGTAATCTTTGAAAATTTCATTTCATAAATTTATCAGTCTTCTGAGTTCCTTCAGATTTTAAAGTTCCTCAATGAAGCTGGCTTGTATTGCTGCTTTCATATTTTAAGGAACTACTTGGCAAGCTTATCTATTATGCATAATGCATCGTGCATTGACAAATGGCACTATCAAGCTCAAAAGAGCTATATTCAGTGTAAGGCTTTCTTTTTAAATCTCAAATTAAGTGTTTGGATGGGAAAAAAAAGAGTTGTGGTTGTTTAACTTGCTCTATAGTTTGAGAGGAATCTAAGAAAAGAAATCCTGTTGAAATATGTCCTGTAAATAGAAAATTCTTCCTACGCTTTCAAAAAATTCTCAAATATTGAAAAAAATGTAACGGGTAGAGCTTGCTTTTATTTTTTCCCCTTATTCATAAAGATGAATGGAGTGCATATTTAGCTTTTCTGGGTAAAGTCTTTTACTAACTACCTTAACACTAACTTAAAAGACTGATTCATTGAAGAGTGAAGTCTCAGAATATGCTAATTAAATGCATACTTACGTACCTATGCAAACACGTGTGGTATGCACACAGACACGTAATTTGTGCAAGTGAGAACATGCACTTACATACATTGCATGCACACACACATTATTGATAACTGAAGCATGTAATAAGTACATGCATGAATCTGTATTAAATGACCTGATT
Source organism: Agave tequilana (assembly GCA_038442645.1). Classification (NCBI taxonomy): domain Eukaryota; kingdom Viridiplantae; phylum Streptophyta; class Magnoliopsida; order Asparagales; family Asparagaceae; genus Agave; species Agave tequilana. The sequence continues at coordinate 61,682 of JAVJIF010023046.1, read as the reverse complement.
TTCAGTAACACATTAAATGAGATGTTCAAATTTTGTTATTTCTTCATCATTGATGCTGTAGGGCATGGAGATCATGATGAAAGATAAAGATAATCTATGGAATGGCCTATTGTGTGACTTTAGGCAATGCCTTAGACAAGTTACCTGTGTCACTTATGTACTTCCTTTTCCCATAGCTTTATGGAATGACCCCCATGTGATTTTAGGCTTATGCCTTAGAGAAGTTACCTAGTCATCTAAGGACACTCCCTGCCTACAACCTTCTCTACCCCAAACACGTGCGCGGGGACACATATGTATCATACTTTCTTTCATGCATATTCATAGTTACCTACGTACACACATGCAGGCGCGCGCGCGCGCGCGCGCACACACACAGAGAGAGAGAGAGAGAGAGAGAGAGAGAGAGAGAGAGAGAGAGAGAGAGAGAGAGAGAGAGAGAGCAGGAAATGGATTGACAATGCAGGAAATTTTTTGTCCTACACCTCAAGTCCCAAGCGTAGATCATCCTGATGGATGATTCAAACCCTTAATCATGACCTACATGCTTAGGGATCGGGGTGGTGGGGTTGTGTGGATTGAAAACCTTAGGGTTTGGAGTCATTTGCCCATCTAGCAAATGGTTGTAGATTGAATGTTTTCTAAAGAATAGAACAAGTTTAGACACTTGATAAATGAGAAAATATACTCCAAATCTATGATTTTCATCCACAACCCCCATGAGCATGTATGTCATGATGAATGGTGTGGATCATCCCTATGATATACATGTGTTTTCTTTAGATTCAGTGCAGGAAAATTTCCTTCTCACCTCATTTCCCACTCTCTCTCTCTACACACACTCAAGCTAGGCTACTTTCAGAATTATCAAGAATGCATATACTCCTACTTTGGTTTGGTTGATACACCCCTTAAATTAAGATCCATACTGTTGGATGTGATCTACTACCCGTAAACTAACTAGAAATAAAATTTCTAAGATTTTTTTATGATTACCCCTTTATCAAAGTTGTCTCAAATTTGAGCAGTTTTAGATCTCTCAAAAACGTCAATTTTTCAGCCACTTTATGTATAGTTGTCGCAAAATTAAGCAGTGTTAGGTATATCAAAAAAGTCATTGGTCACTTAATGCATAGAGGAAATCATAGTAACAAACTTTGAAATTTTGTTCTAGCTAGTTTATAGATAGATCACATACAACATGTGGATATTAAATTTAAGTGGTGCATCAACCTGTGGTGGGGATTTTTCATCACGGACGATTGGGCGCTCCCAATCGTATCTACCAAAAGCACAGGAATGAAAAGCGCCTTTCAGGTCAGGAGCAACGGGTGTAGTGTGGGTAAAAAATCCTCGAGCATGAGAAGTATTCTCGTTAAAAAGAAAGAACACCAAAGGGATGCTTGTGTGGTGTTTCTGGTGATAATCAGAAGTGATCCCCCTCTCGATGGAGGTGTATATCTATCTGCCCTGGTTGATGGTGAGGATGAAGATAACAAAATTCCCATAACCGCATGATCTTTGAATCATAACCGTTTTGTCTGGTTTAGACACACAAAGAAATTCACTATTATCTATAATTGCTTTGCTAGGTTCTTGAGATCAATATGCAGAGAGATCCATTGCTATCTGTGACCACTTAAAATGAGTATCTGCAAATCTTTGTAACTGTTTTGATCGCGCCGAGGTTGTTTGGATTGATATGTAGAAGTGTCCATCCTTATTCGTAACTGCCCGTTTAGCTATAGGGTTATGACAACTACCTGAGCTGTGCAACGCTTGGAGCGTTGGGGAGATCACTGTGAGCAACCGATTTCGCGATTCACATGGATCGTGTTTTTGATCTATTGCTAGAGTAGGAGTGAAAATCTTTAGAGAGGGATTTATTCTGGATGCTGAAGCCTCCAAGTGGTTCGAATAGCTTCAGTGGGCTGAGGATCTGGAGGGGTGGTTCCGGATTGGTATGGCCTCGGTTCTTCTTGGACCCAGTTGAGCTTGCTGGCAGAATAGTGGTTGGCCGCTTGGAACGTCTCTGAGACAGCAGAACACATATTGTGATCTCGATATGGGTCAGAAATTGACTACTACAGTGTCCCCGCTTTCCCTTTTTCGGAGTCTACGGTCGAAAAGGTGGGAAAGTAAAACCGACTTGATCCTCCAATTTGGGGCTAGGCTTGTCGCTTTATGGCTTGTGAGAAGTGACCGACGTGGCACTTCAAGTTCAGAGCATTTAATGCAGCCATTGCACCGAGTGGTTGGCTGTCAGATTGCGCGTCCGATCGGCGTGCACAGTGAGTAGATAGACTTCACCTAGATTGCTAGGGTCTGTTGGGATTCATGCATTGGTTTGATTTGAATCGAGGATATGTGTGACACCTTGATTCAAAATCGGGAGCATCATTGCGATGACGTCATCTTCCTGCGTATAAATTTGGGGGGGGGGAGAAATCAGGAGGTTTCTTTTTGAAATCCCTAGTCATCAAAATTTCCCAATTCTTCTTTCTCCTTTGCCCCTAAAAGCATAATCCAGTCTTTTAACTTTCAATCTTCTTTTGATCGCTCCTTGAGAGATTACAAGTCGAGGAAAAGTTGCCATCGTTGATGATGGGAGTAAAGGCAAGGGCGCCGTCGATGAGAAGAGAAAGAGGCCAACCTTAAGGATAAGAGGCGACGGACTTTGATCCTGCGCTGAAAAAACTCCACTGCCAAGAGGAGGTTGTCGAGTACCTGGAGAATTATCGCGCCCTCTGCGGCCAGGTATTGAAGTGGCGTGGTGCCCCCCGACACGAATGTCAAGGTAGATCCTTCTAATGGAGGTGTGTATTTCCACCCCCGATCTTCGCACTGAGCGATGACGTCAAATTGATTGACTCTAATCAGAACTTGCGTTCTGAAATTTTCAGGATCCGGTCTCAATTAGAGAGGCGGAGAAGGGGAAAATTACACAATTCAAGAATACATTGAGTAGCAAGAGCTTGTGATAATTGACCTGAGAATCAGAGTGGAGTGACTCTCGACTCTTCTTCGCGGTGAAGCGTGAGATAATGAATGCCTTCGTGATACATGGTTGGAGTTGGAATGAGAAGTCGAGCGACTTCGTCGTGATCTTTCAAACCTTTACTCTTTGACCTGCTATAGATGTTCAAATGAGAGGCATAGGTAGAGATGTTTCTATGTCCGGAGTTTGGGGCTCCGTTTTTATAACTATGCCTTTGCACATACGTAATATGGACAGACCTTGAGTTATCATTCTGCGTCTTTGTTTAGCTGAGGAATATCATAGAGTCATCAGTAGCAGGTTGCCTTGTATCTGTGAGTTGGTGTCTCGTAAGACATCGGAGTCACTGGGATGGGCTATCGAGATGATTTTCGTCCTTGATTCTGTGTAGACTTTAGCCGGCAGGGCGTGAACCCGACATACGCCGCTAGAGAGTGCCGCCAGGAGGGCTGTCGCTCGAAGTGCTTCTCCCGAGACTGAGTGATCCTCCGAGCACTTGAGCATGCTACCATCTGAAACTCTAAGCTCGCCCACACTTGCCTGTAGTGCGCTTTTACTCGAGAAGTTAACAAGGTGGTCAAGTTCTCCGGAGACTCTTCCCAAAGCCTCGCCTTCGAGTCACCGAGGATGCACTTCTCATCCTCTTAACTCCCACTATAACTGGGCCTCGCAGTTCTTCTAGCATGATACTTTTTCGAGGGTTGTCCTCTATCAAAGTCGACAATCAAGCTCCTCAACTTCAACAATTTCTCACTTGGAGATTAAGTTGATGCAGCAGCAGTCTCCTATCTTCTTTTTGTTCTCTTATTCTCGACTAATAGTGACTCTGAGTGACTCAAAGTCGGATCCTTAGCCTTGAAAACTCACAGAAGCTAAACAACTTTTCAGTTTCTCTACTGCGACCACCTTGGTCAACATGTCTACTGGATGTCGACTCGTGTGTATCTTCAACAATAAGAACACATCATCCTTCAATATCTTGCGGATGAAGTGGTACCGCACATCAATATGCTTGGTTTTGTCATGATAGACCAAGATTGTTTGCAAGATCAATCACGTTATGGTTGTCACTGTGCAGTGACAGCCTCCTGCTCCTCAAGCTCCTTTAAAAAATTATATCAGCTCTTTGCAAGCTTTGTCGCTGCAGCATACTCGAACTCTGTCATCTACAATGCTTTTATAGCCTTGACACTCAGTTTACGATGCTCCACTTTTCAAAGTGAAGACATAACCTCCTCCAATTGTCTACATCACCCGCAAAGTTGGAGCTCATATATCCCAGCAGCTGAACTCCGTGCCTCTATAGCACAATTCCATTTCTAAATTATCCTTCAGATAACTCAGAATCCACTTCATAACTTTCTAGTGCTCTTTCCCGGGTTGCTCGTGTATATGCTGACAATTCCCACTGCTTGAGCAATATCTGGTCTCGTGCAGACTATAGCATACATCAGGCTGCCCACAAGTGATGCATATGACACCTCTGACATGAGCGCCTTCTCATCATCTGTCATCGGAATCTGTACTTTTGAGAGCTTGAAGTGACCTCCGAGCTAAACGTTCACAGGTTTAGTATCTGCCATGTTAAACCTCTTCATCACCTTCTTCACGTACTCGGTTTGTGATACTTTCAACATTCTCTTTTCTCTTTATGCTGATCCTCATTCTAAGAATTTTCTTCGCAGGATTCAAGTCCTTTATTGAGAATTCTTCTATCAACCTTAAGAATCACAATCTCTTTCATGCTGGACCCAACAACAATCATATCATCTACGTACAAAAGTAGCATGATACAAAAATTCTCGAACCACTTCGAATAGTAACAATGATCAGCCGCTAGTCTTGTAAAACCACTGCTCTATATGAATCTGTCAAACTTCAGATACCTTTGCCTCGGTGCCTGTTTTAAGCCATAAAGACTTTTTTTAACTTGCAAATCAACTACTCCTTCCCGGGCATGATATACTGCATGTGGCTGCAACATGTAAGATGTCCTCCAAATTGCCATAGTGGAACACGGTCTTAACATCTAGCTGTTCCAGATGTAAATTCTTCGCTGTTACAATATTGAGCACAGATCTAATGGTAGTATATTTCACAACAGGAGAGAATCTCATTGAAGTCAAATACATTCTCGCTGTTGAAATCCTTTCACAACTAGCCTTGCCTTGGACCTCCTGGTGTCATCATTCTCCGCCTTTAGCCGGTAGACCCACTTGTTATGCAAGACATGCTTTCTCTCTGACAGTTCAACCAAATTCTATGCTTGATTTTCATGAGAGACGCTAACTCATCATCCATTGTAAGCTCCTACTCAACCTTAACTTCCATATGTAACGCCTCCTCATAATACTCGGGCTCACCACTGTCAGTCAATAATAGATAGTGTAAGACAGGAGAATATCTCTCTGGAGCCTTCATCTGCCTGGTTGAGTGCCTCAACTCAACTTGGGGGGTCAGAGGCGCTAGTCGGGATTCCATATTTTCCTCGAGAATATTCTGGGCTTTGTTCACGGGAGTATCTTCAAGTTCGACGAACTCCGAGTCCGCATACCCTGCTGCTCGTGAGTGTTCCGAGGTGCCACCTAGAGATCATCCTCTGAGGTGCTTTTCTCCGTTTCTGAGTCTTTGTACGTTTTCTGCTCATTGAAAATCACATCCTTATGCCTAAGGATCTTGCGGTTCTCAGGATCCCAGAACTGATAGTCGTACTCATCAGTTCTGTATCCAATGAAGATGCACCTCCTAGACTTTGGATTCAACTTGCTTCTATCACTTAGCTTAATATGGATATAAGAGATACAACTAAATGTACGCAGGTGATTCAGGGTTACTTCTTTATCAGTCCATGTCTCCTCGGGAATCTCACAGTTTAGAGGCATCGACGGTTCTCTATTGATCAGATATACCGCTGTGTTGACTGCATCTGCCAGAATTGCTTGGGCAAATCAGCGTACATATGCATCCTCCAGGCACACTCCAAAATAGTCTTATTTATGCGCTCCGCCCTCCGTTTTGAAGAGGATTTCGAGAACCGTCTTCACTCTTTAGATTTCTTGACTTGCATAGAACTCTTATTCACCTCGTTGTCGGACTTCAAGCACTTAAGAGTCCGACTTGATTCATTCTCGACTTGGGCCAGCTATTTCTTAATTACCTCGAACACATTCAACTTGTGTTTAAGAAATACACCCAGACTTTTGTACTAGAATCATCGATGGTCACAAAATACAATAAGCCTCGATGGAGGGAACTGAAGCCTTACCCCAGACATAAGTATGCGCTAACTCCAACTTCTCTGCCTTGGAGTTTTTCTCACCGTTGAGAAACTGACTCGCTTTTGCTTCCCGTGGACGCAGTCTTCATTGAAATCTAGATCAACAGATTTCAACCCCGACAACTTATTCTTGAAGAGCATCATTTTCATTCCCTTCTCACTCATATGCCTAAGTCTCTGATGCCACACCTTGCCATCCGCTTTCGACGAAGCAACTAAAATTGATGCCACAGAGCCCGATGTCATATGGAGAGGACCTTCCTTCTTCCCGTGGGCCATCACCATGGCACCTTTGGTGATCTTGCATATATCATCATCGAAAGTGGTTTTCATCCCTCGTCAGCAAGCTGTCCAACAGAGATCATGTTTCTCTTCAGTTTCGGTACATGTTTGACGTTCCTCAATTTCAGTGTCGGGCCATTAGAGGCTAACCATCACATCACCTTTCCCGACAATATCACATGATTCATCATCTCTCAAGTCCACCTTCCCAAGTCCATCTTTCATGTAGTTTTGAAAGATATATTGTCGGGAAGTGGTGTGAAAGAGGTGCCAGAGTCAATTATCCATGACTCGCTAGACTCAGTTAAGGTGAGAATCTAAGCGTCAGATCCATTACTCTTCGTGATATACGCAAAATCCTTCTCTTTGCCTTTACATTCTCCATTCTTTTGCTTGCAGTCCTTCTGAATATGCCCTATCTCATTTCAACACCAACATCCCGTACTCCTTGACTTGGTGTACCTCCCCGATTTGGATTTTGACATCCCATTTTATCTCTATTCCTAGACTTCCCTCTCCGATCGACACTCAGGGCACTCCCTGATGTCTCAGCCAACCCCGAAGACATCCTGCACGTCTCTTTACTAAGAAGTACACCCACCACATCATCAAATTTCAAGATTCTTGTCCCCACAGGAATTGCTCACCGCCATCACGAAACCGTCCCTGGCCTCCGGCAGACTGGACAACAGAATCAACGCTCTGATTTTATCTTCAAAATTGATCTCAACCAATTCCAACTGGCTCGTTAGCCTGTTAAATTCATTGAGATGCCCAGTAACGCTTCCACTGTTAGCCATCTTTAGGTAACAATTTCTTCATCAAGGATACCTTGTTTGAAGCCGATGGTTTCTCGTACATCTTTGATAGAGTCACCATTAAGTCTTTAATTGTCTTTTTTCTGAAGATGTTGAAGGCGACCGTCGATGCCAGGAACAATTAGATCGCCCCTAGGGCTTTCGGATCTAGGACTTCCCACTCATCATCGAACATCTCCTTTGCCTTGTGGGTCTTTCCACAAGAGAAAGAGATCTTTCTGATATAGATAGTCTTCGATCTGAATCTTTCAGAACTCGAAGTTCACTCCATTGAATCTTTCGACTCTTTTTCTTCATCAGCCATCTCGAACCAAAGGCTCTGACACCACTTGTTGGGGGCAAGGGCTTTCACGATGACGATGAACAAGAACACATCAGAAATGATACACAAGATTGAAAATCATCACAAGACAATACACACGGAGCATCAAAATTTATGTGGAAAATCCAAACAGAAAAAAATCACGGAGTCACTCGCAAATCCACTATTATCGAGAGATTATAGGGAGAAGAATAAAATCTCACAACCGCTCTTTACAAGAGATCTCACTACTTCGTTAAACCCAAATTACTGCTCATCTCTTTTTATAGAGAAAACTAGAGTTACAAATTATGGTATCCCTAAACTGCCCTTGACACATGGCTTGAGTTTCCTATATCGCGAAGCTTTCATGCTGGACCGCATTCGTTGCACCTCACTGTGCCTCGGGAATGTTCCTCTACTCTATTGCTCGGAGTGCTCCTCCCTAAACTCCAAGTGATCCTTTGAGCACTTGAACATGCCACCATCTGAAACTCCAAGCTCGCACACACTTGCATGTAGTACGTCTTTACTCGAGGAGTTAACAAGATGGTCCAGTCCTCGGGACACTCTTCGCAAGGCCTCGCCTCGTAGTCACCGAGGATGGATTTAGCGTCCTCCTAACTCCCACTGCAAAAGGCCTCGCAGTTCTTCCAGCGTAGTACTTCTCCGAGGCTGTCCTCTGTGAAGGTTGGCACTCAGGCCCCACAACTTCAACACTTTCATCTTTCAAGAGAGTCTTTGTATAGGCCTTAGCCATCAGGGTGAGGATCCGATGGGCTGTCAGAGGGATCCATCAGGACTTTCATCTTTCAGAAGAGTCTCCGTATAGGCCTTAGCAGTGAGACTTGATATAGGCTGTCGGAGGGAGCCGTCAGGGTGAAGACCTGATATACGCTGTCAGAGGGAGCCATCAGGAGGACTTCCATCTTTAGGAGAGTTTTCATATAGGCCTTAGCCGTCAGGGTGAGAACTCGATATAGGCTGTCGGAGGGGCCGTCAGGAGGATTTCTATCTTCCAAGAGAGTCTTTGTATAGGCCTTAGTTGTCAGGGTGGGGACTCGATATAGGTTGTTAGAGGGACCGATCAGGAGGACTTCATCTTTCAGTAGAGTCTCCATTTTCTATCTTTCAGGAGAGTTTTCGTATAAGCCTTAGCCGTCAGGGTGAGAACGCGATATAGGCTGTCGAAGGGGTCGTCAGGAGGACTTCCATCTTTCAGGTGAGTCTCCGTATAGACCTTAGCCGTCAGGGTGAAGGACCCGATATAGACTGTCAGGGTGGGGAGCTGTCAGGGTGAAGACCCGACATGGGCTGTCGGAGGGAGCCGTCAGGAGGACTTTCATCTTCAGGAGAGTTTCCGTACAGGCCTTAGCCGTCAGGGTGAGGACTCGACATAGGCTGTCGGGGGGCCGTCAGGAGGATTTTCATCTTCAAGGAGAATCTCCTTATAGGCCTTAGCTATCTAGGTCAAGACCTGATATAGACTGTCGGAGGAAGCCGTCATGGTGAAGACCCGATATGGGCTGTCGGAGGGAGCCATCGTGAGGACTTCCATCTTTCAGGAGAGTTTCCGTATAGATCTTACCCGTCAGGGTGGGGACCTGATATATACTGTCGGAGGGGTCGTTAGGAGGACTTCCATCTTTCAAGAGTCTCCGTATAGGCCTTAGCTGTTAGGGTGAAGACCCGATATAGGTTGTCGAAGAGTTTGTCAGGAGATTTTCATCTTTTAAGAGTTTTTGTGTAGGCCTTAACCGTCAGGGTGAAGACTCGATATAGACCATCTGAGCGGCCGTTAGGACTTCCATCTTTGAGGAATTCCATCTTTTTCATCCTTTCTTGGTCAAATGTCTCCTACATTCCTTTTTATTTCACTTTAAATGATAATGGAGAGGGGCCCAAGAGACAAATCATGAAAATACTTAAGTGGAGACTAATTAAAGGAAGGAAAAAAGATTGAATTTTATCTATAAAAAAAGCTTAAGCAATTACCTTTGAAATTATCTTATCTTTTTATCTTTCTGTCCCTTAATAAAATGATTATAGAAAAGTACCCAACAGACAAACCACGAAAGCCACTGAAAATACACTTCAGCATACATGGAATATAATTAAATCTATCAATCAAACATTAAATTTCATTTAAAAGAAAAAAAAAAAACACTTAAGCAATTACCTTTGAAAATTTCATATCCTTCCTTCTATTCGATGCCCTTACGCTTGCAGATTTCCTGTGGTAAAGAAGATCTTGAATGAAGATTAAGGTACGGAGCCAAATGCAAATCTACCTCGCAAAATAGAGTTGTTTCCTCTTGCTTTTTTTCTTCTTGTTGTTATTGATCCTAGAAATATATGATAAAGGAGTTACAGGTTAGGATGTCCATCTGGAGGCATTTTCCCCCAAGCAATCATGAATTAAACAGGAACGCATGTTGGGCATGATGGATATTTAACCACTGCCTTGATACCATAAAAGAATGAACTACAAAAGAGTTTACCTTCAAAGCGTAAACAATTGTGTTGATTTCCTCCCTAACTTTCCCAATTTATAAACCGTACAGCCCCTATAACAAATGAAGTAACTTTCTATGATAACTAAGTATGTTTATCAGTTATTACATCAAGCAAACATACATTACTCTTTTTAACTACTACCACTAACAAAAGTAGCAACACTAATGCATCTAGCATTAGTGAGTGAAGAGAATCTTAACAATTCATACTTTCTTATTCTCCTTTTTTCCCCTTCAATAGCATATTTTATCAAATACCCATTGAGCATGATCAATAAGATTAACATATTGGTCTCCTCATTCTTATTACATAACATATTATTAATTAAAAGAGGGGAAAAAAAATTTAAGTGAGACTTCAAACAAATTAATCATTTCAAAATGTTGCATGATTCCTTCAAAAGCTTCTAAAATTTCTAATTATGATGAAAAGAATTGCGCCAAGATTCATAAACAATCAAACATGATGTATATCATTAGAACTCTCCTCAAGCAGCACAGATCCCTCCCAATTCCTCTCATTATGTACTTTCATCTATCCTCATGTTTTGCTCAAACTAATAATGCAAATGAGGGAGGATACCATGGAAGCCTAATAATATTCCTATTGCCATTCACTATCATTCACAATCCATTACTAGGCTGCAACCCAACTACTACCACTAACTAAAGTGAAAGCATTTTATCAAACATTTATGTAGGCATGCTATTCTTCTCATTGTTATTTCTTTTTGGCATTACATCAAACACACTGTAGGCGTGAAGAAAACAATCTAACCTTAAGAGCTTATTTCTTCTCTTCTTCTTTCTTTCAGCCCTGTTAAATCGCTGTTGCTGTTGTTTGTGTAGTTGACTGAAGTTTTGGGTATGAGAGAGGGAGATATGGAGAGTAGTAGCAAATTTATCCATGGGATTTTGGAAGATTGTCAAATCTGAATGTCAAATCTGAAAATTTGGGATGGTTCTTTCTATAGACTAATGTTGAGTTCTTGGTGAAAAAGGAATGAAATTAAATGGAAGTATGTGGGATTTGAAAATTGGTGTTGGCGCGTCTCAGACAAATGTGGGATTCCCCCCCTCTGAATTCCTGTCTATAAAATGGGTGTTGAGAGAGAGAGAGAGAGAGAGAGAGAGAGAGAGAGAGAGAGAGAGAGAGAGAGAGAGAGAGAGATGAAATTTGATCGGGAATGTCAGGAGTTTGAAACTTGAATTGCTGCTGATGGTGGGTGTTTACAGCTCTGGAGAATTCTCTCCTCTTTTTTTCAGATTGAGATTGAGAGAGAGAGTTCTTGATGGGTTTTTTTTTTTTTTTTTTGAAAGGAGATGAAAAAGGAGCCAAGGAGCTGGGGGATGACCTTTTTTTTTTTTTTGGGGGGGGGGGGGGGGTGGGGGTGGGTGGAGTTGAGGGATACGTGGCTGGCTGAGAGCACAATAAATGGGTGTGGAACTTTCTCTCTCTGTTTTTTTTTTTCCAGTTTTCTGAAAAAAATGGAGAATAGTTGTCTCTCAAAAGTGGTTTTTGCTTAGTTATATTAGAATAGATATGTATGTATGCATGTATGTATACACGTACACACATGTATGTATGAAATTTTCTTAGGAACACACTTTAAAATAAGCTTTGTAGAAACTTTGTCATGTATTTGTCCTATGGAAAATCCACGGTGTCATCCCGTTCATCTTGTTCAACACATCCTAATTAGCTTATGGATGAGAGGTCTAAGTTTCTACAAGAAAATAATACATACCATTCTACATGGCCTTATAGCAGTGTCTCGTTTGGGCAAAAGAAATTTTAGTATTGGTGACCTAGTGGTATCGTAGCCAGGTTTTGATCCTAAATCTAATTGCTTAAAAGCTTTTATTTGCATCTTAATTAAGCTTGTCTCGTTTGGGCAAAAGAAATTTTAGTATTGGTGACCTAGTGGTATCGTAGCCAGGTTTTGATCCTAAATCTAATTGCTTAAAAGCTTTTATTTGCATCTTAATTAAGCTTGTCTTTCACTAATTTATCAATCCAGCATTATATTTGATAACACTTTTTGTTTGATTACCTTTCTGATTATTTACTTAATTGTTGTAAAGTTTCATCTGAATACACTCTTACGATAAATGAATCAGTACATTATAATTCATAGCAATGTGTTCCTTTGATCTTTGTAACTGTAAGTCTTCTGTTGTTTTGGTAATTAAAGCAGTTGACAATTTTAGGCAATGATTCTTTTAGGATAGCTATTTCAGATTCATCTTATATTTTTATGTTGTATACCACAATGCTAAGATCACTGAAAACATTTAGGAAACTGAGCAGCTTAGGAGTGCACTGCAGAAGGAACTGGTGAAGATCGAGGTAATCTATTTTATGTCTCATTAAGTGCATTGTTATTCTTAAGTTCGTAGTATATATAACTGCAATTAACTTTTTACAGTTTCTAGTTTTTCTACTGAAAAGATGGTTAACTTTAAGTCAATAAAAGCAAGAAGCATTCTATTATTCATGTTATTTTGCTCTTATTTTCATCTCAAGTTTATATAATCTGTTCTTATTATATAGTTTAAATTAGTATTTGGTGAATCTGGGAGTCAACATGATTTTTGGTGGATTAGTGGAGAAAAACTTATAGTAGCTTTAGTTTACAAGAGGTGTGACCTAATTTCATTATCTTGTCAGAAGCTATTTTTTCCGTTCTTTTTAACACAAGTCGTACCTGGGATTTGAATCTGAGATCCCCCACAACCCACTCCACCCCTTTGCTAGTAGCGCCAGACCTTACCTAAGGTGCGAGAAGCCATCTTACTGTGTGTATTTTGTTTCTGTGGGATTATTAGTCTGCACTTCCATTGTAAGCTGTATGTGGATTAATGGAGAATAACTTCTTAATCTAAGTACCTTTCTTTTCATTTCCTTTTATCAGTTAATGAACTTTGGAAGTCTCCTTAAATATGATTAGATTATAGAGAGAAATAGGTTGTTTATTTAATATTAGAAAAGAAACCAAGGGATCCCATGCTTTCTTTGAAGTTCAACATTGGTTTGGGATCCATTTGTAAGTTAGAGCTAAACCTACAAGTGAACTGTGATTGTCAGCTGAAGTACCATTTGTAAGTTAGAGCTAAACCTACAAGTGAACTGATTGTTCAGCTGAAGTTAGAACATTTGGAAGGAAAAAATGTCTCTTTTCCCAGAATGATCTTTTTGAGTGGATTTTTGCATATGCAAAATGGACAAATTCTTGACAAATTCATTTTGGATGAACCCTTGGTGTGAATACTTGTAAGAATCCTTGTTTTCATGTAGCAGGACTAAGGAACATCAACAATAGACATAGCTGTGGTGCTGATATGCTGCTCTCAATTTAGATGCTGTCCTTTGTTTTCCTTGTTGGGAGACCCCCTTAAAGTTCATTAAGGGGGGAAACTAGCAAGAAAGGTGTATGTTGTTCAAGTCATGACTTCCTTTATTAGCATTCTTAGTTTCTATAATTTTATGACATGTTTCTGGAAGTCTCAAAAAATAATGTCCAGACTTTTAGTACCTTTCACCAAGTATTGATGTCTGTTCCACTTCAATCCAGAAATGCCTACATGTCTATGTTTCATGTACACCAAGCTTTTCCTGGACAACCTTTCACATAAGTCAAAATTCTCAGTGCAGATGACCAATGAGCCTCTCTGGGCTGGTGCATAAACCTACTCAGTACATCAACAACAAAAGTTATATTTGGCCTAGTAACATTGAGATAGATCAACTTCCTAATCAATCTCTTATATCTTCCTGGATCATCGTGTGTGATTGTCATTAAAACATAAGTCCACATTGACTTCCATTAGAGTGCTAGCAAATTTGCACCCCAAAAGTTTTGTTTCCTCAGAAGATTCAGAACATACTTTCATTGAGAAAGAAGTACACTATATTTTTGATGTGCAACTTCAATTTCCAGAAAGTATTTAGCCCTCCCCATGTCTTGGTCACAAAATGACGCTTAAGATACTCTTTGATCTCCAATAGCCCTGCCAATTACTAAAATATCATCAACATGTACTGCCAGAACTACGATGCCAAACTTTGTGTGTCGAGTGAAGATAGTGTGATCTGAGTGACACTGTGAAAATCAATGCCAGAGATGGTAATCTGAACTTCTTAAACCACGCCCGTGGACTCTGCTTGAGGTTATAGATAGCCTTCTTGAGACGACAAAGCCTTATTCTTTTTCTGAACAACATAACTTGGAGGTTGCTCTATATACACCTCCGTCGAAGATCCCCATACAAGAACATATTCTTTACATCCGGCTGGAAGGGCCATGACAAGTTAACAGCAACAAAGAATAGAATCCTTGTAGAATTCATCTGGACAATTAGCGAGAATGTCTCAATAATCGATGTCGTAGGTCCGAGTGTAACCTTTGGCCACGAGTCTGGCCTTATATCGATCCAGCGATTCATCTGGGCGAAACTTTAAGGTATAGACCCAACGACATCCCACAACAACATTTGTGGGTGTCGAAACCAACTTTCAAGTTCCTCGAGAAACAAGAGCATCTATATCTTCATCCATGGCTTGCTTTCAAGCAGTACCAATAAAGCTTTCTCATAAGACCTGGGCATATACTCAGAAGACACAGATAGCAAACTGATGAAAAGTGAGGTTAAGATGATCATAAAAAATAAACTTTGAAATGCGATGATTGGTGCAAGACTAGTTAACTTTGAAAGGCAATGGGGATATCAAGGTCTGAGGAGATGCTTATGGTTGATGAGAAGGACCGTCTACAGGAATGGGGTAGGCCGGAGCTGGTTCAGAGGTAAGAACCTTTTGGCGATGAGTGTAGACGTATCTGAAATTCCGAACTGGTATTGATGCAGGTGGCTCCAAAGTGTCTACCAGTGGCACGAGCGAAGAATTAGCAGAAACAGGTGCGGGTAATAGCACAGACAGTGGAAGAGAAATAATTTCAGAGGCAGTAACAAGATGTTGGGAGAAATGTAGAACAGACTCAAAGAAAGTGACATCTGCAGACACAAAATATTTTCTAGTGGAAGGATTATAACATCGATATACCTTTTGAGTAACCCAACAAAAACACACTTGATAGATCGAGAAAAAAGTTTATCTAACCCAAGAGATAAGCCCTGAACAAAACAAGTACAACAAAAAACGCGCAAAGTCATGGAGAAGATATTCTTGTTAGGATAGAAGCAATAAAAAGGAATTTACCGTTAAGGATAGATGAGGTCATCCTATTATTAGATGACATGCATTTAACACGGCATCTGACTATAAATATTTGGGAACACTCATATGTACCATTATGATCGTAACGACATCCAGAATATATCTATGTTTGCGTTCAGCAACTCTATTTTGTTGGAATGTATGAGAGCAAGATGTTTGAATAATTTCATTTTAGGATAAAAGGTAGACTTATTATTTTTAACATACTCCAAGGCATTGTCAGTACGAAGTATACAAATGGGAGTAAAAACTGATTTTTTATCTCACTAAAAAAAGTTCAATAACTTTGGATACTTCTGACCTCTTTTTTAGTGAGTATAATCTATACATGCAAGAGAAGTCATTAACAAAAAGTAAAAAATATTTAAAATCTTTAATGGACGGTACACGACTGGGACCCCAGACATTTATGTGGATTAACTCAAACGTAGAACTACTACGATTATTGTCTTGACTCTGATTGGTAGTACGATGATGCTTACCTAACTCACAAGACTCACAACTTAAAGAGGAAACATAAGATGTAATAAGAACTACAGACCGAAGCTTTTGTATTGACAGATGACCCAAGCGCCAGTGTCAAAGTAAAACGTGATCATGCTGATATGCAACCAAGCTAGTAAGGGATACTCGATCGTCCAAATAGTATATGCCTCATCTCTCATGCCCGAACAAATGCTCCCCCCAGTCGACAAGTCCTGAAATACACAATGGAAGGAAAACAGGTTATCTTGCAGTTATTATGTTTGGTAAACTGACTAATGGATAATAAGCTGACAGGGAAAGTGGGAACATATAGTACATCCGTAAGAATTTAAGTTGGAGTATCTTGAACTACCCTATTGCCTGAAACAAGTGACTGGGTACCATCAACAATATTAATCGGAGGAAATTTATTGAAAAGGTTTATTGAAATAAATTTCTGTTTAATACCTATCATGTGGGATGAGACTTCTGAATCTAATATCCAAGACTTTTAAGGAGACAATATAGGCACTGATACCTGAAAAAGATGCATGAGTCGCTGACTGATTGTTTTGAGAGAACTCGAACTGACGTAGTCTATCATACTCCTGTGATAGAACTACAGTGGAGATCCAGAGGTACTAGAATGAGTCACTGAGGGGGCATGGACATAGGTAATATCATCAGGGGGAAGAGTATTAGTATCAACTACTTGTGCATATTCAGGGCGACCAAATTTCTCCCAGCACTTCTAAGAGATATGGTTGTTCCTTTCGCAGTGCTTACATCGCCTGAGCTTATCACCAACAGTCTGTCTACCACCTTAGGAATCACGATCTCCAAATGAGCTACACCCTTTTACAAAATCATGTTCGCGACTACGACCACGACCTCTGCCACGTCCGGGGCCATGGATGGTGCAGTTGTCACATCAGCTCCAGTGAAAACGTGCATAACTCTGGAGAAAGTGACAGTCAAAGTAGGAATATTATCTCTTTTCACTATCTGGTCCCGCACCTGGGATCGAAGAGATGGACCTTAAGTCAGATAAGAATTTTGACACTGTGAGATCTTGATGATACTTCCTCAGTGTCACTGAATCAGTGACAACCAGCTCATGCATCTCTAACTTATTAATCAAACCCTTGAGTTCTCTATAAAACTCGGGTACAGATTTCTCCCTACTTGAATTCAAATAAACGCTCATAGCTCTCAAAGATCCTTGAAGGATTTTTCTCATTCCCATATATCACATTCTTATATCTCCTTAGCAGTGGTTAAAAATATGACACTACTACTAATCTTCTCTTTCAGACTGTTTAGAAGCTATGTCATCACACAATAGTCATCAGAAAGTCACGTTGCAGAAGTGGGATCAGTAGCAGCCGACGCAGACTGAAGGAGGTGAGCCAACTTGTCCTGAACACCAGTAAATATGCGGAAAGCTTGTACCCATAACAAGTAGTTAGTGCCATTCAACTTCATTGTTGTCCCTACAATTATCTTAGGTACAGAAGTCTCGACTATCGGTAAGGAGATCAGAGTGGAAGAAGAACTCGTATCATCTGACATAGCAGATAATTAAAGAAAAATACCATAAACTACCAGTATAATCAATAAATTAGATTATACCTTAATTACCAGAAGGATGCAAAGACAGCCAGATCAGAATCAAAGCAGTTAAAAGGCAGATCAAATCAGATTCAGCATAAAAAAGACCAGATCAGATCATAAACATGAAGCAAAAAGGCTCAGAAACATCCTTCTCTTGCTTGTCAGATCCTCAGATAGCCTGGGAAGGCTTGGCAACGCCTAGGAATACCCAGCAGAGGCCTTGAAAGGCTCGACAGGGTCCTGAGAAGGTTCGGCTGACCTGGGATGCGCCATCAGGGCTTGGGAAGGCTTGAGTGAGCCTGGGAAGGTCCGCCAGGGACCTGGAAGGGCTCTGCAGAGCCTACGAGGGCTCGACAGAGCCTTGGGAGCGGCGACGTGCAGATCTGGAGAGAGGTTAAAAGGAAAAAAGGAAGAGAAGTAGGTGACGACTAGGGTTTTGAATGCCCTGATATCATGTAGAGAAACAAAACCCTAAAATGCATATTTTTCTTAGAGAGAGATCATCTCAATATATATAGAGAATATAAACGGGTATTGTGTTATGGGCAATGTAAACCCATTAACTCAATTAACTCATTATCTAAACTAACAAGTAGTAGCACAACCGTACACTGTCCCCTAAGAGTGATAAAAACTTTACTTCTTCAGGAAACTGCAGTAAGCTTTTGAGAAATTCACTTTCGCGTGTCAATCATTAGCATGTGCTAAAATAGGTTCTAGATCAATCTTTCCTATAAGATTGACGAGTGCTTTCGGCTGTTCGTCCCCACTTTACTCGTCTTTGATAAACAACTCCGCTTCAGTAAAGAAGAAATGTCATGTGAACATAAAGGGAAGTTGGCTCTTGGAGCAGCCAAAGTAGCATAGAATAAGGGCTGAGAGTATGACGAATATGTTTGATCATGACTCTCAATATGTTAGAATTCTCTCACAAACGGCTCACTTGATGACAAACATGAGAGCAATGAACAATCACAAACAAGAAGATTTACGTGGTTTGACAATTTGCCTATGTCCACGAGAAGAGGAAAGGAGTTTTATTAACTTTAAGAGATTATAAGAATTATTCTTTTCTCATGGAGATCTCTCTCACAAGAGTACAAGCCTTTAGGAATTGGCTCTCCTTTTTGGACTTTGGTTGAATCCAATACTTTTCTCTAGAGGGTGTATATTTAGGCCTTTTCACCTCCTAGTATGAGTTTCAATAGGAATATCATTTCTAATATAACTCTTCCTCTAGATTAGAATTGAGATCTAATCTCGACCATCGATTTCGTCATCTCGAGAAGCTTTTAATAAATTTTGCCCATGCTGCTGTGTCCGAATCTGTATTGGACTTTGTCCAATTAACAATCAATTTGTTTTCGAGTCGGAGTCCTTAATCGACTCACAGTAAGTGATTAATTTCCTTCTCACATGTGCAAGGCCAACTCATGCTCTGTGTCAACTTCAACAACTTGAATTCTGAATTGATTTGGCACGAAAACAACTATGAGCAACTTAATTTGGCATCCCTTCATGTGTTCTTCATCAATGCATGATTTCCAATTAACTTGATTGCATAATGTGCCCATGCAGTAATAGTTTGATAGAATCTTTCCATGACTTATATCTAGCCGTGTGTCAAGACATAAATCACCTTTTAGCAACACTTCTTGTCATGTGCTTTAATCATGCATAATAAGACCTTAATCCCTCTTCTTAATTCTTTGAATTCGAGCCATATTTCTAACAATCTCCACCTTGCCTTGTATTCAAACAAGCTTGACTTGGAATTAAATCTTCATGCCTCGCATTTCCTTAAGTGTCTTGCTCACCTCTTTTCGCCTTTACGGCCTCCACCTGATGCCGTGTGCTGCTTTCGACTTTTGAGTACCTGAATGAAGTCCGAGGATTCCTTGAACTTCTTCGTAGGAACTGACTTCTTCAAAATGCTTTTCGGGTTCTTTACCGTACCAATTGAAGCATCACCCTTCACTGTACTACCGATCATCTTGTATAACTTGCTTTTGTGCCATAATCTTTTGATTACAATTATAGCTCCCTTTGTCACTTTGATAGTTGTGACATCATCTGAAAACTTGCTTCCTGCAATGCCTAATATTCCTAGAGAAATCAGCGTCTTTTAATTCGGAACGCGTCTCACAATTGTCAAGGTTGACACCTTCCCATCAAATATTTTCAACTTGATACGGCCAATCCCAATGGTCTTGCATACCTCCTCATTTTTCTTTAGAACTGTTCCTTTGTCGTAGTGTTTATAGGTGCAAAACCAACTCTTGTTCGGGCCCATGTGATAAAAGCAAGTCAGTCAAAAAACTTGCCTGACTTTTTCTCTGTGTCTCATGTTTGTCAAGATTCACACATTCCTATCAAACATCTTCAACTTGACACTGCCAATCCCAATGGTCTTGCATATCACATCACTTCCCATTAGAAATGTTCCTTCGTTGTAGTCTTTGTAGGTGCAAAGCCCACTCTTGTTCATGCACATGTGATAAGAGCAAGCAGAATCAAGGAACCAGTCATCGGAGTGTCCATCCTTCATGGAGGCTATCAATATGTCACATGATCCATATGTCTCTTCTGCGATAATGGCTTGACCTGGATGCTTCTTCTGATTGTTTTGACTTTTTCTTACGTATCTCATGTTTGTCAAGGTTCGCACCTTCCCATCAAACATTTTCAACTTGATACTGCCAATCTCAGTGGTCTTGCATGCTGCATCATTTCTCATTTGGAAATGTTCCTTCGTTGTAGTCTTTACAGGTGCAAAACCAACCCTTTTTCGGGCACATGTGATAAGAGCAACAAGAGTCGAGGAACCAATCATTGAGGTGTCCATCCTTCATGGAGACTATCAACACGTCACACGATCCATCTGTCTCCTTTGCGATACTGTCTTGAGCTGGATGTTTCTTCCTATTGCTTGACTTTTTCTTTTCCTTTACTTCAATGAAGTCCAAGGATTCCTTGAACTTCTCCGTAGCTAATTTCTTCAAAATACTTTTTGGTTTCTTCACCATACCAATTGAAGCATCACCTGTCACTGTGTTACTGATCATCTTGTAGAACTTACTTTTGCGCCGTAGTCCTTTGATGACAATTGTAGCCTCTTTGTCACTTTGACACTTGTGCCATTTTTTTAAAACTTGCTTTCTGCAATGCCTAATACTTCTACAGAAATCAAGTTCTTTAAATCTGGAACGTGTCTCACATTTGTCAAGGCTTGCACCTTCCATCGAACATCTTCAACTTTGATACTGCCAATCCCAATTGTCTTGCCACATCCTTTCCCATTAGAACTGTTCCTTCTTTGTAGTCTTTATAGGTGCAAAACCAACTCTTGTTTGAGCACATGGGATAAGAGCAACCAGATTCAATGAACTAATCATCATGAGTGTCCATCCTTCATAGAGGCTATCAACACGTCACACGATCTATGTGTCTCCTTTGTGATACTAGCTTGACCTGGATGCTTCTTCCTACTGCTTAACTTTTTCTTTCCCCTTTTCTCCAACCATGCTTTATGACTTCTGCAGCTTTTCTTCAGACTCAGCTTTTTTATCAGAAATTGTATCCATTACCGTCATCGTTTGATCAGAAGATAAAGGATTCATTTTCAGAGCTTGATTTCCTTCCTCCTATGCTTCAAGACCTCCCTCTTTCTTTAACAACCAAGCCTGACATATCCTCCTTTAGATTCAGTCTCTTCATAATCTCATTACTTAAGAGAATTGCTTTGACTCTCTATATGTCAAGTGTTTCTCTTCTATCCATTATGGTGGTTACTAAGTGGCCATATGATAGTGGGAGAGAAGAAGTAATGGTGCTTTATCCTCTTCTTTCAATTTAACTTCTAGACATAGTAAATCACTAACTATTTTGTTGAAGATATTCATGTGTCCAAGGATGGCGTACCTTCATGCAGGAGGCTGTAGAGCTACTTCTTGAGATAGAACTTGTTAGACAAACTTTCTGTCATATAAAGACTTTCCAACTTTAACCATAATCCTGCTGTCGAAGTCTCGTCCATGACATTGTACATCACCTCACCCGTCAAGCACAGCTCGATAGTGCCCGTTGTCTTAACATTCATATCTTCCCAATCTGCATTGGTCATGCCATGGGGATTGTTTTTTTTTACCGTGCAATACCTTGAGCAAGCCTTTTCTCGCTAGAAACTTCTTTACCTGTTTTTGCCATAAAGAAAAATTTTCTTTACCGTTGAACTTCTCCAACTCGAACATTTTCGTCATTGTCATCTTATTCGCCATAATTAGAAAAAAAAAACCCTGAACTTCTCTTGAGCAAATCTACGATCTCCTTGTATGCACGTATGCACAAGAGAACCTCGAATCCGACAACTGTCGGCTCTGATACTAATTGTGAGGACAAAGGCTTATTACCTATGATGGATAATAGGCCAATAGTCATGAAATCCAATTTGACCTAAAAGGGGAACCCCTTATAGAGTCTTGGGTCCAATCTTATTTAACCACATATTCATCTCTTTTCTTTTTCAATGTGGGACTAAAGTCTTCC
Organism: Agave tequilana; assembly: GCA_038442645.1. NCBI lineage: Eukaryota > Viridiplantae > Streptophyta > Magnoliopsida > Asparagales > Asparagaceae > Agave > Agave tequilana. Next base: position 39,630 of record JAVJIF010023046.1, on the reverse strand, counting down.
TTCATTTTTGTATATCCTTTTGTCTTTCTTAATATGCCTTCTTATAAGTTGGATTCGAGTCACAATCCTAAAAATGGACGGTTTGAAGACTCACAGCAGGCTGCTGGCAATTAAGCATTGCTACTGCAGTGGGGCTTTCAGAAAATTGGCCAGCTTGCAGTCCTTGTTTATGTAAGTTGAATTTCAAACGGGCTGTAAATGTGTTCACCACCTATCAGTTCTTTTGCATTGTTTCACATGGCCTGAGTCTTCAATGACATGGCCTTTGACAGGGAGATATCCACGGTGATGGCAGTGGGGAGGCTGAGATTGAGGATGGAGAGATCAGTGGTGGGTGGGGAGGTTGATGATGGGGAGATTGTGACTTTTCTTAGCTCCTATTTGACTGTGAGATGGTGACTATGGTAAGATGGATTCACCGCCTCTGATTGTCAATGTTGTCAGTTGTGGTTGCACCAGCATCATTGTAAAAGAAATAATCACAAAGTGCTTACAGTTGCAATCGCTCAGCTGAAGTTGTGCGTGCATTGTAGTTGGAACTGCAACAACCAAAGGCTTTTGTTTCCTTACACATTTTGACATTATCCAATGAAAGCATCTTGGCATGCTTTTATGCATAATACCTTGAGTATAGAACTTTGACTGTTTGCATAGATTCAACATGATTCTAACTATCAGCTTACAAACACCCACTTAGCAGCCTTGAGGCTTTCTACTTTGGTAGGCTCTCTTTTATGTCTTTTTTTTTTGCTCTTTCTCCCAGCATATGTATTTTCTTGATGGTTGTTATTTTTGTGGTCTATCTCTTATAGATCTTCCTTTTTTGCTCTTGTTTGAAATATTTGGATATTCCTTATATGTTGCATTGATTGAGGTTACACAAGTTGAATTACTGTGATTTTTCACGATATTCACGTGGAGATATTTGTAGTCAACATTGAACCTTTCTCTGGGATTGTAGGAGTCCATTTTTCTTTTTCTTCTTTTTAGTTCTTTGTTACCAAGTCGAAATATGCAAGGAAATCATTGAATCGAGGTTTGAAAAATCAGGCAATGTGGATACATATAGCTTGTAATGGAATGGGAAACTGCTTAACTGATTCAAAACAAGGTGTACATATAGCTTGTAAAGGAAAGGGAAACTGCCTAGCCGGTTCAAAACTAGGTGTGCTTTCTTGGCTCTAGGTGCGTCATGTGGTTTCTCAGCAATCTTTTTTCTGCTGTGGTGCGTCTTGGCCCAAAACTGGTTGAGACATTTCTGATAAGAGCAACACGATAAGCTGGAAATATGAAAGAAAAGGAACAAGGACAATACCTTCTCCCAGTGCCGACAACAGACCAACCCGAAGGTTCTGAAAAGTGAATGAAAAAGTAGAGGAAGAGAAAGGGAGTAGGAGGAAGGATGTGGATCTAGGAGTAGGAGAGAGGAGAGGATAAGAACTGACCTGATCATCGCATTGGAATACCTTCGATATTCTCTTATTGTAAGAAAAATATATGGTCTAGAAAAATACAACATGTACTCGGGAGGGATGATTTAAAATTTCTAGCAACCTAGAAATCTAAAGTCTCACAATTGAGTAAATTTCATGATCAGCCTAACAGCTGACTAATAAAACCATTGATCATATTGTCCTAAAATCAGTCAAAACCAGATTTCTTTTTGTGACTACAACTATGAATGCGAACACACCCTTAATTATGTTCATGCGGTCTATGTTGAGAAATGAAGGTATTAAACTCCTTGCCACTACACCAAAACTCTGAATTTATAGTAAGGATTGAGGGTAATATTTTATATTCTAACACGTCGCAGCAGGTCGAGCGCCTTTTTATGAGCCGAAACCTGGATTCTTGCAAAGCGTCATTATTGTTTGTAATTTGCTTTCTAAATATGAATTGATCTCGGGTTGCTCGAGAGCATATTTAACTCCATGCCTTTACACAAACTCTAAAATTGTGGCAAGGGTTGAGGGTAATATTTTTGTATTCTAACATAAGGCAACCAACCTTAGGGAAATACACGGATCTTATAAGTTCTAACAGTAACTGAATTGTTCGAAGTGGATAAACACCAGACAAACGTCCTTATCAATAGTTATAAGATGGTGATAGTGACTACATGTACATGGGTATATTTCTCTCTTAGAATCTTGTTTTGTTATTTCTATCAGAGGTTCGTCTTTAGCATTTGAAGACATTTCTTATACAGTTTACACTTGTTCACGCACATCAAGTAGTTTTCATGCAGCTAAGGTAAGAAAGGGCTGCATTAGTCTTTAGAGCTATGGTATTTTGATTTTTGGATATTTTGGAATTTCAAGTTTAGATGTTTCTTCTACTTATTTGGTGGAAGAAGGTAATGTTAGTGTCTTTAGAGATGAATAATGAGCTTTGAAAATTGAAAGTAAGTTGGGTTTTATTTTTTTTAACTTTTGGAGAATAATAACAACAATTTTTTTAACTTTTGGAGAATAACAACAGCAACAACAACAACAACTAAGCCATTTGTCCCAAGTATTTGGGGGTAGGCTACATGGACCAAAAGAGAATTACGCAGGATCGGACACAGGATCAGCTTTCTCCACTCATTCCTATCGAGCAATATGCCTTTGCTAAGACCTTTAGTCTCTATATCTTGTCGTATTACCTCCATCCATGTTTTCTTCGGTCTTCCCTGCGCTACTTTTGGAGAATAATGATGAGTATAAACTCTTAGCTAAAATAATACCCTTAGCTATTCGAATGATTGTGCTCTAAGTCAGGCTACAAAGTTCAACCATTAAGCTTCGAGCACGGTGTGAATACAAACAAGTTACTCGTCCTAGTTGGCAGCCCATTCTTCCCCTAGAAGATAGATAAACATGCGGTACGCACCTGACGTAAGACAGAAGGAGAAAATTTGGGTTTGTGATGGTATTGGGGAAAACTAATTTAGGGTTAATAAAAATTGAAAAAAAAGATAAGATTTAGGCTTCAAACCAAGGTGATTGCTCACTCACTTTATACATCACACACAAAAATTTAGAATTAGGGTTTTGCAGCCAGGATAATTGCTTTCCTCACTTTATGCTTTGCACACAAAGATTCAAAAGAAACAATTTGAAGTTTCAAAAGTTTTCAATAGTTCTCTGTTTATTAATTTCAAAGTATAATCATACAAGGCTATTTATAGACAAATAAAAAAAAGACCATAAAAGAACTCCTACTCCTAATTAAAGATTACTCCTAATCATAAAATAACTCATAAAAAATCTCTTAATCATAATAGAACTCTGAAAAGAAATAATAAAACAAAACTAATAAAAAAACTATTTCTACTTCTAATCAAATTTAGTTCAAATTTTCTTTCTACTTGTTCGAATAGGTCTTGGAATAGTTCCTTTGGTCTCCTATATCCTCATCAATTCTCCCTGGTTGGAGAAAACTCATCCCTGAGTTTGAAAATGCGACATCTCAAAAAATCTCGATTATAAAAGTTGGATTGGATGTCGTGTAGGCTTCGATGGATAGGAACTACAGCAAATCCTCATTTCATAGAAGATGTTCTAGTCTAAAACACTTAAAAGGGATCATACTCATTTGTCGTACATGAAAGGCTGAATTGATGATGATTGATAAAGAAGTTACGAACTCTAACTATAATGACGTGGAATTAAGCTTTGTTTCTGGCTTGAAATGTTGAAGTGATGATGATTTGTTGGACAAAAAAGTGACCATGACTGTAGTGGCATTGGTCAAGCTATGATTAACATCTGTGCACCAGCTTGAGGAGTGAGAATTAGAGTATAATAGTATAGTTTTGTAATACTAAATGAAGATAGGGTTAAGGGTAATATTTTACATTCTAACATGCTGCAAGGCTGGTGCAAGCAGGATTTAAACCCTTAAGCTCTTGCACACTGCAAAGAGGTTATACAATAATACTAATCGCTAGTTAACTTTATCCTTCTCTATATATTTTTAGGATTCTCTCATTCTATCTACGCACAGACCTTTTCAACTTTCTTTCTCAGAATTTGAGGAAAATCATTGAAGCATGCTATTTTACTTTAGATTCAGACGAATCATTAAACTGTATGTTTACCTCAGGAGCGAATTTCGTACTCCGCTGTCTGTCATTTTCTCGCATAAAGTCGAGATATCCAGGCCATGATAATTTGGTTATGGTCTAAGTTCATTATCTCCACCCAATCCTTATGGATTCATTGAATGATCTCTCAATTACATGTGGTTGACCTCGCCATATCTCTGTTCCATCTAGTGTCACCCACAAATTTTTTTGATTTCTTTACATAACAGTTTACATAAAACAAAGGTTTGATCCTAACCTCTATATAAAGAATTGTATATTGAGAAAAACTAGTGGCACACCATATGTAATTGATGGAACATAATTGTAAACACATTTGCTGACTGTGTTTGACAACGAGATCATTGCAACCTTTTATCAGAAGTAATTGTCTTAAAACCTATTTTTGAAATATTTGTATCAAGAGAGATTGTTGCCCATTGTTTATGGTGCTTAGGGCTTACTTTTGCAAAGAATCTGAGGAATTGGTCCTCATTACTTTTAATAGAAATCCTATTCATTTGTTTTAATTAATTTTTAAGGATATTAGTGTTGACAGAGATTGTTGCCCATTGTTTATGGTTCTGACATATACTGTCTGCAAAGAATATCCAAGGAATTGGTCCTCATTATTTTGTATAGGAGTTGTATTCCATTGCTAATTAATTTTCTTTAGTATGAATTCTGTTTTATTAGTTATTGGCATTCTTTCTACCTGGCATTGCCATCCAACAAACTACTTTAGCTATTTAAAATTTGTTTGGTATGTTCCACTGCCCTTGAGGTTGGCTTGAACTTTTTTCTAACATTAGCAATGCACAGTACTACAAATCACATTTCAAGTTCTATGCAGAAGCAAGCATGGTTAAAGCCTCATCCATGGTCTCCGAAACTAGAAAATGCGGAAGCTGCTCAGGAACCTTTACCGGAGCATGTCCAGATACCTACTGATGGGACTGATGTATGGGAAATTGATTTTAGGCTACTCAAGTTTGAAAACAAAGTTGCTTCTGGTTCATATGGTGACCTGTAAGTCTTTGCGGTTTTCACCAACATAAGATTCTTCAATTTTGAGATAATAACTTGTAGTATTATATTGGATTTTACTAATACTATTTAGTGTTTCTTTCTCAGTTACCGGGGAACATACCGCAGTCAGGAGGTAGCAATTAAAGTGCTCAAGCCTGAGGCTGTAAATGTGGACATGCAGCGTGAATTTGCACAGGAAGTCTATATTATGAGGTTGGTTGGAAGAAACTCTCTTTCATCTGGCAGTATCTTCATTAATTAATCCAATTAATGACCAGCTAAGTTGCCACTCTGTCAGCATCTTATTTGTCTCAATTTTATAATATAAGTGCACATACATTCTCACTTACTTACATCACATATATGTGTGCTGTTGTACTTGTCATGTGTGTGTTTTGTGGATTTTAACCCACATGTTATGCAGATGTCTTGTGGATTGTCATTTGAAGATAAAATGTTTTTACATAAGTTTAACATTTATGCCTTTTCTGTTTAAACCTGCGTGTCTGGTTTTCAAAATCTATTGGCCTGACACACAGGATGGGGTGCCAATAAACTGGTTTCCTGGTTCTCACATAAACCTTTGAGAACTTGCTGGAATGAAAAGTTCCCTATGTCCAATGGATACAAATTAATAGTTCGTGTCTTATTGAATCTGATACATATCTTGCAGTAAGTGCACTTTCTTCTCTCTTCTTTCTTTTTATGAGGATAAAGGAGTTGGGGCTGATTTTATTGTTATCTTATCATACTTTCTGGTGGGAATTCAGGAGAGAGAGTGATGGCGTATATAGACTCTATGGGGTTGGAACAGATATAGCTAATTTTGTACCTTTCCTTTTCATGTAAAATTGATTTCTTTACACATCATGGATTAAATAATCAATAATACCCACTTCCTAGAAGTACCCTCTACTTTTTTAACTAGGACATTACAATTAAAAGGGAATGAAAATATACATTCCCTTTTTGTCTGAACAACTCGGCAACAACATGCATGACCAACTCCCCACTAAAATTTTCCCTTCATTTGGATTTAAAAGTTTACTTATGATCAGTAAATTAATGTATAAGAAAATTTATATGTTGGCACAAACAAGTTGATTATGCCCTGTAAAAATCACATGGGAGTGGCACTCAGAAGTAATTAAGAAGGGGAAACTTTTTTCTTGTTTTTAATGAACAGAGACACAAACACAATGTAGGCATCATTATCTCTTGACAAACTCAATTCTCATCACTCGTCCCATTTCCTCCACCATAAAATTGACTGGCTTTCATTTTCCTCTCCCTACTGACTAAACCCTCCATTCAAAGCCCTTTTCCGCACAACAGAGTCAATGTTGAAGGTAGTAATAGCGTAAAGCATAGCACTCCTCCTCCTAATAGCTAAAAGTGTAAATAGTGTAGAGCGTTTTGTAAATTACATGGTTTTTTATTTTTTATTTTAAAGTATAAAACAACCTAAAATAATGATAATAAATAAGAAAAATTTCTAAAAAATATGAAAAACAACCTAAAAGCCACCACTAGATATATGTTTAATAAATAAAACAACATTAAAACCACACCACATATACAAAAAATAGGGAAAAAAGAAAAACCAATCTCCCACCCGTCTAAGAGCCAACCACCACATCCAACATCTAACAGAAATAATATAACAACAAAAAATTCACCTATGTATTATCTATGCTCGCTATCGTGAATTGAGGAATATGGAAGTGGGAAAGAGATCACCGAGTCTTCGTGACCGGCCTCACCACTTATCTATTGAGGCTTACTAGTGTTGATTAAAGAGGGCTTGCTGCAAAGATCAAGGTCCATCACTTGAAGATAAGGGCTTGTCGTCAAAGATTAGGACCCATAGATGGGTCATTGAGGTTTTGATGGCAATCTCTAGACATTGAAGATGTGGCTTCATCACTCGAGAGAGAAGAAAATCCTAGCTCGTAGATTAGTTATGTTAAAAAGCCCCCATCCACCCACTTGAGTCAATTAATAAAAAATAAAATAAAATACCATAGACCCTACACTACAGAACAATGTACATACTGTACACTACTTTAGAATAGAGGACAACTGAATTGTTTCTTAGCCATTTTGGAGCTCTATAAAGCATAGGACCACTTCGGGCCTGTTTGGTTGACGGTGGAAGTGAGGAAGTAAGGAAGTGAGGAATTGGTAATAGTTCCCTTTAGAACTTGGGAATTGATTAGTAAGTTTTCCGGTGTTTGGATGTTGTTAGGAAGTGTGATTTGAAAAATGTTATGTCTTTTCTGGTGTTTGGATGGTAATGTGAAAGTGAAAGTGGAAAAGTTGACCACAAAGTTGACCGCAAAATAATATTAAAATAAAAATTAATTAAGAAAATTAAAAAAATAGACAGTAATTAGAATGCAAGTGAGATTTACATGATCAAAAAATTAACTGTTTTGTGCTACAACTTATTATAAATGAGATTTACATGACCACAAAATTAACTGTAGCACTTTGGAAGCGAGGAAATGGTTGTGTAAAAGAGAAAAGAGAGAAGGAAAAGGAGTTTTCTTATTTTCCTTTTCCAGTGTTTGGATAGATAGGGAAGTAAGCAATTATACTTCCTCATTTCCTTACTTCCGGCCACTTCCTTGCATCCAAACACCCCTTCGCGAAGAAGTTAGATCTTTTGGGCTATGAAGCTAGTTTTTTTTTTTCAACATTTAATGGAGCATGTGACTGGCCTGCTCATGTTTTCACCTCAAGATTTGGACACCATCTTGTCTGTCGTATCATCACCTTACCTGCATGCTTTACTCATATTAACTTATTAAGGGAACAATTATTTTCTTTTGGTGAATTGCTTTGAGATGTTTATGTTCTACCCTTATTAATCTTGGTAATATATTGGCAAGGTTTAGAGCTTGACTTTTTCTTTCTTGTAATGATGAAACTTGAAGTGTTGTTTCTTTCCATCCTTTTCTTGTTATTCATGTATGTGAGTTGGAAGCAGGAGAATGCATCAAGTTAGGCATTTAATGCTGTTTGATAGCATGTAGCAAGTACATGGTAAAGTTTGCTGGTAAGTGGAAAGCGAGTTGACCCTGAAGGCGTTTAACACCAAACTTCTTTGAAGTCATGGATTGTAGAGAGAGAGAACCAAACTGGGATGCGAGTAGGGTTTATTAGTCGTCCCTGGAGAACTCTTATAACGGAGTTACACCATTGGTTCAACATCAGCCTGACTTTTAGATTTATGAAAACCCCTTTGCAGTAAGCATTCGGTAATTTTCAGCAAAGGGCAATTTAGAAGGAATAAACTTAAAAAATTTTTAGCTTGTCCACATGGAAAAGAATCAATACTTTAAGTAGTTCAATCTTTAACATGTTTTATGTAGAGATGAGGAGAATGAGGGTATATTGGGATGACGAAAGTGAAGAGCAGGTGGAGGCTAGAGGGTATGTCAGTGACGTGAGATGGAAGATCAAGGATATGTTATGGAGCTTGTGGTTTGTGGATATCCCCTAGATTAATGATTGACTAGGAACAAGTGGGTGGATGAGATATATTTTAATTTTGGGATTGGAGTAAAAGCAGAGAAAAGAATCGAGTTCAATTTCTCATGTGATAAGAAGGCCCCTTTCATCTAATATATGAAAAATGAGCAAAATTTGCCCGTCATTTTCTGCCAGCATAACCAAATCTGGCAATAGTGAAGCTGCTGCATATCAACTGGTATAACCCAAGATTTTTTGCATCATTCATGGTAGGTCTATTGTTTGGTTGAATAACCACTTAAGATTCTCCACAGTTGGCCTAAGCTTGGTAGGAAATGTGTGTCATGCTGCATTGATCTATGACAAAATTTTGATGTAATTAGTACCGCTTCTCACAATTTCGAGTAGTACTATATAATTACCTATTGTGAAAAGATGCTTTTATCATGCATTTTTTGCTTTTATTGTCGTCCATGTAAACTGAATTTTAGTCTATTGAGAATGTTCCTAGTAGAGAACTACAGATAGGGCAGAAACATTACATTTTGGTGTTTCCCCTTATTATTTGTTGCATGGCAGCAAAATTTAAATAGACTCAATTTCCTAGAAAATCAAGAAGGTTCGTTAGCTGTAGTTGAATAGATCCTTTGAATTCTTACTACTAGCTGTTCTGCTGGAGGCAAATTTAAGAAAGAGCCGATACGTCTAATTCATGTTTTATAGAAGTTAACATGGAACTTCTGAGAAGGTTGCTTATGTTCAGTTGAAGCATTGGGGAATATGGGATGCAATGGTGATTAGCATTATGTTGGAGGACAGACCTAATCATGTGAAAGAATGATGGCTTTCAAAGGGTTTATACTTCGATGATATGTTGGCTAGCGAGCTTGCAAACATCACACTAGGTGACATTCATATTGTTACTACTTGCTTGGGAAGTTCTTGTTTACAATTTTCAGCTGCCCGACTCTTTTGCATAGTCAGAACCATCAGTTTTCTTTCTAGTTTAATTTATTTCTGAATATAAAGGTAGGAATTCACAGAAAGAATTTTGGATTGTCTTCCTACATTTTCTTTTGGAAAATACTGTCTTATCTGAAAGTCTTCTGTCTGATATTTTAAGTGAGAATAAGTCATTGCAGCCAAAACAAAACACCATTAAATTAATTTGCTATTGTTTGCATATCCATTTTTATTGTTTTACATATGCTTTTCAGCCTTCTTGAATGTCAAAGACTAGATCCTGATCAACTTTAACCTGAAATGATTGGTTAAACTCTCTCCCCTTGAGTTGTTTCCCAGCCCAAGTTCATGTCTGTCTTCTTTTGTTCTGCAGAAAGGTTCGTCACAAGAATGTTGTGCAGTTTATTGGTGCATGCACCAGACCTCCTAGCTTATGTATTGTGACAGGTACTAAATTTAACAAATTCTGACATTGCAATTTTGTTATTGCGTGAAGTATGAGGTCTGGATTTGTATTTGATGGTAACATCTGTGATGTTGATTTTTTATGACAGAGTTCATGTCTGGTGGAAGTGTATATGATTTTCTTCATAAACAGAAAGGTGTTTTCAAGCTTCCAGCGTTACTCAGAGTAGCAATTGATGTTTCCAAGGGAATGAACTACTTGCACCAAAATAACATTATCCATAGGGACCTGAAGGCTGCCAATCTTCTGATGGATGAAAATGAGGCAAGTAATTTTAGTGAACTATTTTAAAATCATGCTTTACCTGTGCTCTTAGTGCATTCTCACATATTTAGATGTATCTACATGCTTTAAGTTGCATAAATATCAATGTGTACACCACAAGTGATGACTTACTAGGATTAGAGGTCAAGGAACATACATGTAATTATAGGGTCTGTTTGGATTTAAGGAATTGGTGTGAAGTGAGGAAGTAGGAAGTAAGATTTATTTCCTTTAGGAAAAAGGGAAATGAGTAGTAAGTTTTCTGGTGTTTGGATGATTGCTGGGAAGTGTGGTTTGGAAAATGTTTTGTCGTTTCCGGTGTTTGGATGGTAATGAAAAGTGGAAGTGGAAAAGTTGACCACAAAGTTGACCGCAAAATAATATTAAAATAAAAATTAATTAAGAAAAATAAAAAATAGATTGTAATTAGAATGCAAGTGAGATTTACTTGACCAAAAATTAACTGTTTTATGCTATAACTTATTATAAATGAGATTTACATGACCACAAAATTAACTGTAGCACTCTGGAAGTGAGAAAATGGTTGTGTAAAAGAGAGATGAAAAAGGGAAATGGGGTTTTCTTATTTTCCTTTTTCGGTGTTTGGATAGATAGGGAAATGAGTAATTATACTTCCCCACTTCCTCACTTCACTGTGATTCCTTACATCCAAACACGCCCATAATCAAAAGTTCTACAGACTGCAGATATTGAACTAAATGCAAATAGGTATATGATGCAGAACGGGAAGGGGAAGAAGATAAGGAAAAAATTTAGGATTTAGTAGGATTTAGATTGATTTTGGCTTCACCATTAACGATATCTCTCTCCCACTCAGCACATCACCATGCAGAGATTTAACACAGACGAAATATTTGCAATGCAAAGTTAAATTTTCAAATCAACTGAACTCCTATACAAATGCAAGTCTTGATCTTATATAGGCCTCATACAAATGACATCTTCCACCATAACCAATATGGGACTAAAATAAAGAAGTAAAATGAGCCTAGCCTAAATAAAGAATAAAAGAGCCTAACTACTAATGATTCCCATTAATTCTCCCCAGCTTCAAAACATTCGTCACTGGCGAATAGCAACAGCATGGATGATGAAATCGAGCCGGAAAGGACTGCACAAACTCTTCAGTGGTAGCTGCAACTGAAAATATTTGAGGCCCCGTGGAAGTGTGATAACAAGTCATATTATCGATGTTGAACACTGAGCTAATCTCAAGATCATGGGGAATATGGAAGTGTGATAACAAGTCAAATTATCGACGTTGAACACCGAGCTAATCCCAAGATCATGGGGAATATCGAGCTTGTAGGTGTTGAAATCAAACCTCCTCAAAATCTTGTATGAACCTCTGCGTCGAGTATGGAGCTTCTTCAAAGTTTCCAGTGGGAACCTCTCTGGGTGTACTCTAATCAGCACCTCATCACCTATCGCGAGGTCCTGTAATTGCTTATGAGGCTCTGCAACAGATTGATAGTTACAGTTGCTGATTGTCATTTGTCTTGTATTATATTCATGCAACTCATACAAATGTCGTGCAGGTGGTTCAACTGTGATAATGGGTGGAACACTTAAGGGAAGAGGGAGAAGGCCAAAGGAATTCCTAGATCTGGGAGTAGACTATCAGTAGGAGACTCAGGCGAAAAGTGAGCTCTAGTCATTAGTAACATGATGTCTTGTTGTTCTTGTCGGTGACTGTTCCCTCATTATTCCTCACATTCGACTTGGGTTTATCATGTTTCAACACTACTTTTCTTGAATTTAGATTCATAAGTGTTACACCTACTCAAACTGGTCACATCCAAGTCATACACAATCAAGGCCTATCAACAAGATGTATGCAACGTCGATGTCTAAACATCACACCAAACACATTCCTCTCAATTAGACATGTAGATAGGGACCTAACAACGCTGGGTAATAAATTGAGCAGTATTATCAACTCAATTCACGTTGCATGGGTGGGAATGTGGTTTAGCCTTAAGACTCATCTTCTCAAGAGCTATCTTGACAATATTGTTCGCACAATTATCCCCATCTATCAACTTATAATTCTTCACCATGTGTAATGTTGGTGTGGAACACACTAGACTTATGCCAGTTCTCATCTCTAACAGTTGTGTGTTAACGCCTAACTATAACCAATTGGATGCTAGAAACCCTTGCATCATTATCAGAATCAGTCGCGTTACCTGTTGGTTTAGAGACTACTATCTCATCTCATCATCATCAGCTTTTCAAGCTAGAAGGTTCCTAAAGGAACACTGTGCAGCAATGTGACCATAGCCTTTGACACTTAAAGCATTGACTACCCTAGCGTTCTAAGAAGATTCACCTATCACAGAATTTCCCTTAGGGTTTCTAGTGCTGTGAATATTTGGGTTAGATTGCTCCTCGACTTTAGGGATGACAATACGCTCTGATGAAAATCTGAGAAAGGTTTTTATGTCTTGAGCTAACTGGCTCGCCTGTTCAAGGGTCTCTATCTTGTGTGAGTGAATGAACATTGCTCGCTGGATGTCTGATCTCACCCAGAATGATACATAGATATAGCTTGGAAGGAGTCTTCTTGCACCTCATAATGTAGAATTAGATCGTCAAACTCGGTAGTGTAGTCCTGAACTATCTACTATCCTGGCGAAGATTGTACAGTTTATCTAAGAGGCGATGTTTATAGGAACCACGAAGGTATTTTTTTCTTAAGTTTCTGCTTCATTTTCTCCTAAGACTCTATAGAAGCCCTATGCCTTCTGTACTCTTTACCGAGGTCCAGTAAATCCTACCTGACCTTGTAAGCTTCATCCTAGCAAATTGAATCTTACTTTCCTCCGCAAACTTATACCAATCAAAGTTATAATCCAGTTGTGCCATCCAGTCCCTAAAAATCTTCAGGTCAAAGACATCGTTAAATGTGAGAGGATCTATTTTTATCTTACAGATTATGTCATTTTCACCATCCCTGTCTATTTGTGTTTTCTTCTCTTTTATCTTGACTGTCATCTTTAGAGCTCTCCTCTTTATTTTTTGTTTTCTATAACCCTGCTAGACTAAGTTTTAGGCCTTGAAGCGCTTTAAGCATTAGATCTATTTTGGCATTCATATTTAGATGACTAGGGGAATAGGTTTTATCACTACGAAGCAACATGCATTATCTAAAATGCAAATGCAATACACACCTTCACACAGATGCAAACAGTTTCCTACGTGTCACTAAATGCATGTATTATACGATCAAATGAAAAAAAATATTTTCCTAATGACTTCCAAAATGATGATGTTGAAAATGTCCCTAGAAGTAAATATGCAACATGCAACAATATAGGTGTGGTGGGTAAAAACTCGCTCACCGTGAATCGTCCCACCATAAGCGAAGTTTGGGCGCTCCCTCAGAATCTTACCTGTAAGAACTCACGGAAGAAGAGACAATTTTTAGAATTAGGAGCACCAGTGTGGTGTCGGCCTAAAATCCTCGGACGTGAGAATCAATAGGTGGAATGGTAAAGCGTACTAGCAAAGAAAAACTGCCAGTGTGGTGGAAGAAATGGACCGTACAGAAAGAAACTACAGGTGTGGTGGTGTTAGAGGACTAGCAGAGGGAAACTGCTAGTGTGTCTCTGTGAGTATATGCATGTATGCTCTGAGAATTAGGGAAGAGATCCCCTCCTCTTAGGAAAAGGGTCATACATACCTGACAAGGCTGCCGATCGTGGAGGCAGAATTGTAGGGCTGCTGTAATTGCACGGTATTCACGAATTAGATTTGTTGTAATGGCTGTGATTGCTAGCGTTGCTGGTGAGCTTGCATGCCGGGGAATCAGCCATTGTCCATAACTGCCCGCGTTGAAAGGGACGTTACATTATGAACTTGGGAATGATGCAGCTGCGTAATGGTAGACAAAGATCTCGGTGGCTGATGTTTGAAGTTTTTGACTTGGGGTCAGAGACTTTCGGAGCGAAAAGGCCTTGAGAAGGTAAAGACCTTGGAGTGGTGGAAGGCGGCTCCAGAATGGAAGGGTCTTCGGGACGGAGGATGACCTCGGGAAGGTCAGATGTGTCAGAGGCTGACTTTGGGAAAACTGAATGTGGCGGAGGCTCAGGATTGGACTTTGGGAGTTGTGGACTTCTTAGGGAAGTTCTCGGTTACAGGGACACATGTCATCATCCTAATGAGGGTCAAAATTTGACCACTACAGAGCCCCCCGCTTCCCCACTTACTGGAGTCTGTGGAAGAAAAGTCAGGGAAGTGAAGATGTTCGGGGTGGATGCTTTAGAATATATCATGACGTTTGTGTGACTAATCGCTTCAGATCGATGCGGATCTTCTGGAATTAATTGTTGGTTGTACAACTAACTGACAATTATCTCGTTGGGCACTAGATCTCCTAGAGGCTGAACCGTGCATCTTTTTGAATCCTGGCACCATTTAGATTGGGATTGTGGGGTTTATGGTTTGACGATGACGGTTGATTTTCTGCCTTCATTGTTGACTAGAAATCTCAAGATCGTGGGCGGACTCTTCAGGAATTGAAAATTTGAATTAAAGGCGGTGAGGCTTCTCATCCTCTATAAATAGTGAGAGATCTGTGAGAAGAAATCATCTTCTATCTTCTTAAAAACTCTTGCTTCGAAATCACAATCTCTTTCTTTGCTGCGCCACCATGTCGTCCCTCATTTTCATCAAATGGTGGAAGAAGTAGAGGGAGGAAGATTGGGAGAAGGTGATTGGGCTCTCTTCTGGGGAGTCTGGACGGTGCGTGGCATTAGTCACTGTGAAGAGGTTGTTATGGCGCATTAGTCGTCGTAACATGGCGCCACTGTGGGAGGGGATGTGATACCATCACTTTCTGGCATCTTGCAAGCCTCAGTATATTAGACACGTTGCCTCGCTCTCATAGGGTTTCCTGAGAGTTTTCATATTGCTGCTTTGGAGAGACGCGGAGGTGAAGGCATAGGATTGCCTGTTCAAAAGCCGTGATGTGGATGAAGTTGGACGACTGCTCCCGGGAGGCATTCTCCAATGAGTAAGTTTTTATTGCTTTAGCATCGAGAGCCTGTTAATGGTAGCAAGATAGGAGCATTCGGACCTGGATTTGCTATAATTTCTTTACCAAAAAGTTATGAACATAGAGACGTGAAAGGGATTTGTATTACTCTTGTCATATGTAATCAAATATATTTAATGAAATGTATTCAGAATAAAAAAAACTTTAAATAGAAAAATATATATATATTTGGAATTGAAATGGTTATCTAGATCTTGCGTGATTTTTTACCGTCGCCCATTGGCTTTTTTGAAATTAATATGGGAGTGCTAATATGTCGCTGGTATAGATGATTGGATATGAAATGATTTGGCGAGTTTGCACTGTTGTTTCTGAGCGGGAGCAGTGTTGCTAGAGGCGATCGAGGCGATGCGCCTCAGGCGTGAGGCGATGCGAGACGCAACAATGTGCCCCGCATCGCAGGCGAGGTGAGCAAGCAGCGCGAGGCGCGTGCACGGGTGCGAGCGAGGCGATCGCCTTTATGCGCTTATTGTTTGTGGGGCGGGTCGAGTTACAACCTGCTAATTTAGCGGGTAAACCCAGCCTGCTTAAGTTAGATAAAAAATAAAAATGAAAAAAATCAACTTTTTACTGTAGGTAAACCCGATCTAGGGCAAAGGGGCTCTCGCATTCACCGCCGTCACCTTCGTCACTATCGCCTTCGTCGTCGTCACCAGGTTAGCACTCTCTCTCCACTCCAGCTTTCTCTCTCCCCCTCCTTTAACCCTCTCTTGATCTCTCTCTGTCTCTCTTCTCTCAGAGACAGATCTCTCATCTATGAGAGAAGAGAGACGAGAGAGATTAAGAGAGAGAGAGGAAGAGGGAGAAGAGAAAGAGATTAGGAGAGAGAGGAAGAATGAGAGAGAAACGAAGAGAGAGATCTGTCTCTGATGCATTTTTAGTGTACATTTTTAGTATAAATTATTAATGCATTTTTAGTGTGCATTTTCAATATCTTGGAATACAAAACAAAGAATACATCTTTAATCTTGCGTCTCACTGAAGTATATACCTCACTAAATACATCAATAATACATCAAAACAAAGAAAAAAAGAAATCCATAATGCATCCATGCATTAAAAAAATTCATAATACATTCATACAAAAAGAAAAATATGCGCCTCATTGAAGTGAGGCGATCGCCTCGCCTTGCGCTTCGTGTGCGCTAGATCCTTTGCGTCTCACATTGTGCATTGTACCTCAATAACACTGAGTGGGAGAGATCCCATCAGCGGCACATGCAAACTTTAGGCCTCCGAGTGGAGGAAATCCCGGCAGCAGAGTTAGGTTTACTATTGCTTTTGAGTGGGAAAAATTCCATCAACGGAGCTGTGAACTTGGACTCTGAGGGAAAATCCCTACAACAGAGTAGAAACTCACAACAAGGATGGGACCAAGAAAATCGGAGGGTTTCGACTGCCCATAGGTTACCAATAGGAGCTTGTAAGCAGGTAGGCTGGAACGTGCATTGCCATCTCTGAGTAGGGGAAATCCCATCAGCGAGACGTGCAGGCTTGGGATCCTGACTCTGTCAGTAGGGGGAAGGAAGATGCGAACACAAGCATGCAACTAAAGATCTCAAATCAATCGTTAAATATTGCATAATAAATGTAATGAAAGTCAATATAAGTTTAACGGAGTGGATTAACAAAATTATGTATACTTAGTTTCTAATCGCACGAAACTAATACGTCGAGGGAATAATCCAAACAAGAAAATCCTCGTATATATACCACATGTCTTGTGCGGTATAAGCTAACCAGTGTTCTAAATATTCCCAATATAACCCGATATTGCACCGATATTGCGTTTACGGCACCTAGCCGCAATGATTTGGCACATCCAAATTGATATAGCATTTTTCATCCAAAATTGCTGATAAATAGGCATGGACCCGTATATCGGCCGCAATTTTGACGATTTTGAACCCGATATAGCGTTTTATACCCAATTTCTAGGTTAGGTATTTGGGTAATTCGAGTGATGTGGCTATGTGACATTTTTTGAAGATTCTACACTTGGGTAGTGATTATAAATTCATAGGCTTAATGCAAGTTATCGAGTTAGTATATCTTAAACATATAAGTATAATATTTTATATAGATTATATAATTTATGCATATATTGTCTTATTGAGATGCGATTTAAGATAAGAAGATCTGTATATTACAATCACATCCGATTTTTGAAAATATCCCCAATATATTCCCGATATATCCCCATCTCCAATAAATTTTTCCGACCGATGTAGCCGCTGTGGCCGCCATTTAGAACACTGAAGCTGACTATACATGATTCATGTTAATCCGAGATAATTAATACATGCAAGCATATGCAATGACAATGTTATTGGAATAAAAGCGATATATGTTCGGATAATACCTGAATAATCATACCTTTCCGCAGTGTTTTATTTATTGGCTTGGAGTATTTTGACAAGCATGCAATGTTGTTTTCGAGTGGGGGTAATCCTATCAACGGTATGGTTCTGAGGTGGAGGTGTGACCCATCGACAGATTGGATGCGTCGACTCTGAGTGGGGTGAAACCCATCAGCGGAGTGACGATTTGGACCTCGAGTGGGGAAAATCCCAGCAGTGGAGTTGGATTCATGGTTGCTTTCGAGTAGTGGAAATCCTATCATCGGAGCTTTGCACTTGGTAGGAACTTGAAGTGGGGTGTGACCCATCGACAAATTGGATGCCTCTACTCCGAGTGGGGGTAGAACCCATCAACATAGTCGCAATTCAGGTCTCCTAGTAAGGAAAATCTCAGCATCAGAGTTGGCACTAGTAAAGAAAAATTGCCAGGGGTCATCTGCCTGTAGGTCAGATGAGGGGAATCTGTAGGCGAATGTGTTTCTGGGTGAGAGTGTGACCCATAAACGGAATATCAAATGGGTACTCTAAGAGGGGGAAATCGCTGCAACAGAGTAGGGACTCTGAGCAGCGTAAGACCCACAACAGAGGGTTTTATTGCCTGTAGGCTAATCGAGAGGGAGCCGTAGGGTGAAGCCTGTGTTGCTGTCTCCGAGTGGGGGAAATCCCATCAGTGGGACGTGCAAGCTTGGTAGGACTCAATGGTTAGGAGTGAAATATAATTTTATTTAATATTGAAATAAAATACATGAAATTGAGACGGGGCGTCAAGGATGAAGGTACTGCCGTCTATGTAGGTAGGATCAGATCACTCGATCGCTTTGTACTGAGTGATTGCGTGCTGTGGTTGGGTAGGAGGCGGAGCGCTCGACTGTCTAGATCTGGCAGCTGTTTCAGAAGTGAGGATGTATTCTTTGAGGAAGCCTTGGCGGTGAGCTCTTCTAGGTACTTTTGGAGGCTTCGACATTGAATGGTCTTATGCCCCTACAGTCATGGTAATAGCAATATTTTCCTGCTCCGAAGAGTGTGAGATCATACTGGATTTGTTTCGAACGTCTGACCCATGTTGGTCCTTGTTGGTGTTGAAGATATCGTTGATGGGGAGCCTCAGTGTAGTGAAGCACTCTATCAGCTTGTAAGTTTGGAGCAGACTTGGTGAGAGAATTAGGAACACCTGCCTTTTGAAGGCGGGTTGCCCGATTTTGGTTGTTGGCATGGTCAGAGTCTCGCGTTGTGAGTTTATCTTCTCCCTATCATTGCTGCGTTTCAGAGAGTAGTTGACTGAACTCTTCATGGCCTCTTCTAATTAAATGTAAGGCTGGGCCCAGGACAAGACTTCACTCATCCGTGTTACGTTGTGCTTCAGCAGGTGCTTGCACAGGGGGTGAGAAACTTGCAGCCGCTGATGAATGCAAATATAGATATATCCTTACTGCAGTTGAGAACCTTGGCAACTGGCTCTAGAAGTAGTCGATGTAGGACTTGAGGCTGTCATCCTGCCTCATTTTGACTATGAGAAGGTAGTGGTTGTTCCTCTTGGCATTCTGATGAGGGCGTACTGAGTGAGGAATGCTTCGACTACCTCTTCGAAGTTGCAGAGAGAATGTGACGGCAAGAAGTAGAGCCAATCTGAGGCCACTCCTTTCAGTCTGGACAGAAAGGTTAGGCACATGAATGGATCATTACGAGAGTAGACCACCATCTTGTCTCTGAAGTGCCTGATCTCAATCGTGTCATTGATTCCGGAGGTGTAGTCGAACGTTAGAGTTGCGTACTTTCTTGGAAACTCGCAATCCAAGACTCTTTGGAGGGAGGGGAGTCAGAGATTCTGGCGGAGGCTAGTTTCGATTCGCTCTGGAATTGCAGTTTGGCCTCTTTGATTCATTTTTGGGTCAATTTATCGAGGGCTTTGATATCGGGAGATTCTTCGATTCTCCTTCGAATTGGCAGTGATCAATTTTTGCTTGGAGACAAGGCGAGTTGGCCTCGTTGTCGGGATAGTCTTCATGCAAGGGAACGTCGATCTGAGCCGCTTCAGATTTATGATGGGTCCATCAGTCCGAGTCTCCCGGATTTCAGTTTGCCTTTCAGTTGCGTCTGCGTCTGCATCTGGGCATTTTGGATGGTGGCGATGTGCTCCCGGAGTTGGTCGTTGTGACGCTTTAATAACTTTTGCTCATGGTCTGATTGGGCATGTTGCTCTTCCATTTGCTTCATGTCGGCAAGCATCCGAAGGATTTGGCCTTCGTATAATGGCGTTGGTTGGATGTTGGCGGATGCTCCCTTAGTCTGCATCTTTGGCGGTATGCTGTCATTCGGTAGCAGGTGGAGGGATCGTGCCCCTAATGACGCTTTTTGACGTGACAATGTTGAGGGTGATGACCTGTTTCTTAGGGCTATAGGTACTATGGAAGAAGCTTTTTGAAGAAGGTTTTGGGTTAGATGGGAGAGAGATCTTGAGTGTGTACTCAGATCCAATTTGTGGTGGATAAAAACCGGCTCACCGTGGATCAACCTACCATAGTCGAAGTTTGGGCGCTCCCTAGATATGTTACCTGTTAGAGAACATGAAAGAAGAGACACCTTTTAAGTTTGGAGTACCGGTGTGGTGTCGATCTAAGATTCTCCAGCGGGAATAAGTAGGTGGAATGCTAGGGAGGGCCGGTAGATGGTAACTGTCGGTGTGGTGAAAGAAATGGACTGTACAGAGGGAAACTGCACGTGTGTTGGTGGTAGAGGATTAGAAGAGGGAAACTGCTTGTGTCTCTGTGAGTGTACGGGTGTATACTCTGCGGATTAGTGAAGTGATCCCCTCCTCTTAGGAGAAAAAGAATCATATATACATGACAAGGATGCCGGTCGTGGAGGCGGAATTGTCGGGCTGCTGTAACTGCACGTGTGTTGGATTTGTTGTAACAACTATGATTGCTGGTGTTGACTGGTGAGATTGCAAACGTGGAATCTATCACTGTCTATAACTACCCGCACTGAAAAAGATATTACACGTTAAACGTGGGGAGGATGGGGCTCTGTAACGGCAGATGAAGATCTCGATGGACTGATGTTTGGGGCTTTTCACTTGGGATCGGAGATTTTCAAAATAGGAAAGACATAAGGAAGGTAAAAACCTTGGAGTGATGGAAGGTGGCTCCGAAATGTAAGGGTCTTCGGGACGAAGGAGGAGCTCGGGAAGGTCGAATATGGTGAAGGCTGACTTCGAGAAACTGGATGTGACAGAGGCTCCGGGTTGGAGTCTCGGAGTTGTGGACTTCTTGGGAAAGTTTTTTGTAGTAGGGATAATGTCATCATCCTGATAAGGGTCAAATTTTGATCACTTCAATAGGCAATTAACAACAACAAATATAACTTACAATCGCCATAAGTGTACAAAAGATATGCAAAATAGTGCAAAAGTGAGAGGTAAGTTTAGAATATACCCAAAGGCGCCTGAAAAAGCAGCAATACCGAGTCATGGCTCCAAAAAATGTTGTATAGAGGTCGCATCTGTTGCCCAAAGCTGGCAAAATCTCAGTGGCTCTGGGACTCACTTATTGATCCAACGCTTCAAACGGAATTCTTATCAGACTGCGAACCGGCTTGAAACGGGCTTCAAACTGCTGTTGTGTGTACAGTAGCGGCTAGAGAAGCCGCGACTTAGAGTCGGCTTGGATCAGAGCCGATGACATCATGGTCGGCTCGACTGACGTCCGCGTAAGCTCGATGATGTCCATGTTGGCTCAATCGGCTCGGGTCGGCTCCGCGGCTCGGGTCGAGCCGAAGACATCAGCTTCTGCCACTGATATCAGCTTCGGCTTGCGGCGACTTGGTCTGGCTGCGAGTGGGTCGGGTCCACGAATTATCGCTGGTCACGGTTTGACAACTTAAACCTAACACATATTGCATTCGGTTTTGAAAGTTTAAACTCACAAATCACTTCACTTTCTTCTCTTCTCCCTGTCCCTATCACATGGCGGAGGTGGATGACGACGATGATCGATGGTGATAAGGTCGGCAGCGAGCTCCAATGTTGTGATCAAGGTCGTGGAGGCGTGAATTTGAGGCGGTGATGACAAGAATCTGGACGGTGGACGGCGATGACTCAGCGAGGGCATGGTGGTGTCGTGGCGGTGGTAGGGAAGTCCGACGAAGATCTGATGAGGGGTTCGGAGGTGAGATCAAGCGGCGGTGGCATCGATCGTTGGCGTGGCGACGTGGAGAACGACGATGTAGTCTTTGTTGGTGTAGCAGTGTGGAGATCTCAGTGGTGAGGAGATCGCGGCAGCGAGGGTGGTGGGGTGGCACGGCGGCGAGATCTACAAGTGAGGTTGGTGGAGCAAGGTGGCGGCGAAAGTTGGATTATAGGGTTAGGGTTTGGTGGGTTGGGAGAGAGGAAGGAGAGGATGAACAATAATTTCTAGTTTTCTTTTCTTTTCTTGATTTTTCTCTTTTCTTTTTTGAACTAGAGAAGAGAATGAAAGAGAGGGATTTAGGATTTTGTGTAGGAGACTAGGGTTTTTTGGGAAAGGGATGTTTTTTTTTTGGTGGAAGAAGAAAAGAGCAGGATTTTAACTCTGATACCAAACTGATGTATAACGGGAAGGGGAAGAAGATAAGGAGGGAAAGAAATTAGGGTTTAGTAGGATACAGATTTATTTTGACTTCACCACCAAGGATATCTTTCCCACTCAGTATATCGCCATGCAGAGATCAACACAGAGCAAATATTTGCAGTGCAAATTTTAAATTTTCAATTCAACTGAACTCTTATATGCCTCATGCAAAAGACATCTCCCACCATAACTAATATGAGACTAAAATAAAGAAGTAAAATGAGTTTAGCCTAAAAAAGAATAAAAAAAAATCTAACTACTAATGATTCCCATCAGTATGTTTTTGAGAACAAAAATGAAGTCTACACTTTTTCTGGTGATAAAGAACTGGAAACTTTAATGTGCGATATGCAATTATTTGCTCATAATCATAGGTCCATGCAATAGTAATTTATAAATTGTTTCTTATAATGTTAATAAGCCATTGACTTTTAATAAATACAAATTTGCATATATGTTTTATATCTCATATATGTGATGTAAGAGAATAGCATACAACATTTCTGGGAGACTTCTAGACATGTAATGGAACATTGTGTTGCTCCACATTTACTTTTATCAAGGTTGGTATTGATATGGGATATGTATATCACTCTATTAAGATGCTTTCACTATAGGGTTGTGAGTTTGAACATCCTTGTCTCTAAATTTCAAGGAAATTTCAAATCAAAATATATGTATAGTATTTCTTTCTCACCAGGCTATGGCATTGGTTCGCTCATGAGGGTCCAATAGAGTTTTGTGAACGCCATAGATGAGTGCATGGGAATACTTTGATCATCTTCTCTTTTTTCTAAAGAGTTCTTTTTCCATCCATCAAAGCTTTCTTTTAGAATATGGGACTCTCTTTTCCTCGCATCTGGGTAGATCCCTGTCTATGAAGTCTCCTTTCTAATGATGTAAGTTAATAGGCCTTTATTTAAAATTAATAATAGTAATAGTAGTAGTAGTAATAATAATAGTAATAATAATAAACTAGCTTTAATAAATAATTAAAAATAATTTCATAGAAACAAATCACATAAATTATATTGGTTTTGGTCTCTTATTGGCCAAATAATTTCATAGAAATAAATACCCACAAACCCCACCACACACACATAAAAAAGGAAGAAAAAAGCATAAAATGAAAAAGAAGATGATTGGCTTAAATCTAACTTGAAGAAGGCTTTGAAGGCCAGAGGAGGTTTTTAGAGGTTGCCGGATGCAGATGGAGCTTGTTAAAACAAGATATTTGTATATAATATTTTTATTCAAATTATATATAGCGTTTATGTGCATGTGCAGAGTGAAAGATATTTGTATATTTTTTGCAAGAGAATATGGTGCGCACATCCAGTCGCGTCCCTGATGCGTATATCATCGTTGGAGGAGACTCATCGTATCATGTGGTTTGACTAGTTAATGTAGTTTTATTTTATTTTATTTGAGTTGACTATGTCTTTCTTATTGTTCAATAATTTTAGTCTCATATTAGTTGGGAACTCACTTTTATGCTTTGTACAGCCAATTTAAAGGCTTGTTTACTACTTAATAGGTAATGAATGCAGAATTATTTTTACAAAATTTGTGAGTGATTTTCTTCTCCCTCAAAACTCCTTCAAGTGTGTGAAACCCTAAGGAATCCTAGTCTAGGAGGGTGAACCCCTAGGTAGCCCTAGTTTAGGAGGGTGAACCCCTAACTAGCCTATTCCCCTCACCATCTCCTCTTCTTCACAAAACCCTAATCCAAACTTAAAACCCTCGCTTCCGTCGACCCTCTCCCCCGCAGCAGCCGCTTACAAACTCGCGCCCTGCTGCCTCTCCTTCCTCATGAAATTTTGTTCAAAATTCCTTGAAAAAATCACCCAAAATTGGAAAATTACATTGTTCATCATCTTCCTCCTCTCTTCCAACCTAAAAGCAACTCAAACTGTAACTCTAAATCTTTTAACCCCTCCACGACACTTCATCCTGCCGACATGCCTTCCTCTTCGCCCTTCATTAACTCTGACTCGCCTCGATCTCGCCCTTCAACCTCACCTCAATCATCAAAACCTAACGACCTCAGCTACAACAACAACAGACCTCATCGTCGCCACGAGATTGTCATCGAGATCGGGTTCGACTCAGTTTCATGATGTCGACGTCGAGATCAAATCGATTTCGACTCAGATCCCCAATCGTGTCTCCACCGACTGCAACCTAACCTCCCCTCGTCTTCATCTAGACCCAACACACAATTCAAAGCAGTTGTAACCAGATCTGAACCAGATTACAGTCAATCCGACCCATTAATCAGAACAGGTTCATAGCGATCAGCTCTGCATACCCGATCCGCTTCTGCAGATTTGGTGCAGAACTGATCCGTTTGCAGAAACAGACTCGTTTATAGGCCATATTTTGTATTTGGTTGTTTCTCAATCGTTCGGAGTCTTATTCGAATCATTTTTGAAGGCGTTGGACTCGTGAGAGACAACTATATGCATCTCAGCAGGGCGCTGAGATCAAACGTGATCCTCAATAGATGAGTTTCTCTTATCACGATCATTTATTTGTAGGTTCTTGATAATAAATCTCTAGAATTTTTTCTGCCTTACCGCTATTCACATATTGGTGAGATTGTGTGCATATGTGACTTGTGATTCATTAATCTGGATATTGATTATATGATTTGCTTGCATAACAAAGCTATTATCTTTACTTCGTTCAAGATTGAAATTGCTTAGCTTGGACATACTTCTTTTTGTTAAATTCATCTGCTGGCTTTATTAGTTATAATCTGTCCTTAGTTTTTGGTAGTGTTACCTTTGCAGACACGTTTCACATCAGAACATTGGTGCATGTGGGCTTTTGCGGAAATCATAAAGGATGCAAAATAATTCTCTCTCTCTCTCTCTCTCTCTATATATATATATATATATATATATATATATATATATATATATTTCCGAGAGAAGCTGTGAGAGGGAGAGGAACATAACTATAATGCCCTAATTAGATGTTTGTGTGCAGTGAGAATCAAATTATCGAACAATGAGACAGATCCACAAATAATGTTTTACGACTTGTAAGAAATAACAAAGAATGAATAAGCAAATAGGAAAACAATAAACTAATATAATTTATGTGCAAACTAGTGTCACTGGATGCCTCTAATCAACCCTAGCATGTTGCAACGTGACCAAGAAATACTGAGATGTATATCTATTGGAGTGTAGTGGCGCCCACTACTATGCTGGATGACCAACATTTGGAACACCATTCATTAGTGGTAGATATGCAAATGAGGCTTATGTCTTGTTTAGGTTCAAATGGTAAAGCATGTAATTATCTTGCTATGTGGTGGGATCGAAGAACCCTCTAATTGGTACTTCAATTGTCCATTCTCAGGCAGGTCGATATATAGGAAAGAAAAAGTCATTTCACATTTGGTTTTAGCATCTCTATATCTTGCAAATCACAATAAATGGAGTGGACTTGCAATTTAAAGCACATCATTGGATTTGAATATTACTATCCAAATCCCTCTCTCTGTGCGTGTGTGCGCGCGCCCGTGCATGCACGCACACCTCTTGTGCGTGTCAAAGTTTTCATATCCTGTTTGTTTTCATATGTTAATTTCAGTTTTGTCAACATTCTTATTATATAGGTTGTGAAAGTTGCGGATTTTGGTGTTGCACGTGTTAAAGCTCATACTGGAGTTATGACTGCAGAAACTGGAACATATCGTTGGATGGCTCCAGAGGTACAATTTATTATATCCTTGGCAATGGTCTCTATTTCTGTGCAATATGAACATATTGATGCTTTTCTCATGAATGTAGGCCATTGATAAATCAGACATGAGATATTTAAAATAATTCTTTGTGAAGTATTGTGGGTATACTACATCATCTCAAAGCTTTTTGTCAGCATGACATCTATGCATCACCATAGAGCAATAAACCAATTGTTGGATTTAAATATTTAGCTTTTGTTTAGCTAATATTACATTTTACTTTGATTTTTTATTTTTTTTGGGGTTCCTGCTAATTATGTGCTAAAACATTTACTTTGGTATCGCATTTTAATATGAATGATGCAACTTGTACGTCATGTCTTGTCAGATTATCGGTTGAACCTAAAAAGTTGTATATATTGATTTTATGTTGTATCTTGATATAATGGTTTTAGAATTAGGTGTCTCTATTTGTTGACCCTAATACATTTTAATCCTTTTCATAGTCAAAATGGCAAGCTTGGTGAAAAATCTATGAAGCAGATATAGATACTGAATATGAAAGGGACCCGGGACATGGCAAATGTGCTAAAAGTTGGACATGGGAACACAGAAATACACACGCACTAACAAAAATAACACACATCCAACTATAACTTTGATTAGAACAAAATTATTCAATTAAGAGCAGATTCAAGACATTAGTTTGTCTTCTTGAGGTTGTCGGTAATTTTCTAATGAGTCATCGTTGGCTGGCGATGTGGGTCAATCTAGTGACTAGTCAGTAGCTTGATGAGTTTACGTCACATATTGTACTCGAGAAAGGGGAGTGATGAGGTTGGGAATTTGATGTGTTTTCTTAACTAATTGATTATTAGGTCAACCGATTACCACTTACTATTTAATTCTCATGAATTCAGCTAGAGAAACAATATAATCCCGCATCCTATACCCAACAAAAAAAGTCAAAGTTTTATCTTGGACACAACTAGTAACACAGTGTCCATGCTGTGTGGCCGTGCCTATGGAGTGTTGGCAGGGTTGCAACCAGATTGAATAAGGCATTTAACATATCCCTATATGTGTATCAATCATGGTTGTAGATACAAATACAAATATGGTTTGGTAAGAAAAACTCATAGTCTACCAGCCAAAAGCTGATATTGATACAAATCGGTAGAGGAAAATGATACGGCTTCGGATAATATAAAAGGATGCAATTATATCACCATTCGTCGTAATTAAAATCAAAACATGTTACTTCCAGTTCCACTCGTCCGTCGGGAAAGAGTCACCTAACATAAGTTACCTAACAGACCAAGTTACAAGCAAAATGCATGCATATGACACATAATGCTGGAATGTATGAAACAGTGTTTGATTGAACAATATATGATGTACTAGGTATAGACTATAAACCAGAACTTAATGAATTAAAAAGTTTACCTTCACTGATATGAAACTTCAACTTGGTAACAAAAAATAATGAACTAATTATGCCTTCTTTTTCCAAGAACTAGTTGTGCATGATGAGCAGGGAAACCTTATTGTTAGGGTGCAATTAGATATACGGATCAGACACGACATTTACCATATTTGTATCTGTATTTGTGATTGAAAAATGGATATAGATACAGCTACAAATATGGTTTGCTAAGGAAAACTCATCTGTATTCGCAACTCATGCAGATACGGATCTGGATCTGGATCTGGATCTGGATGGGATTTTGGATATATCCCATCTGTATACCCATATGTGTTGGTGTCTGGCATGTTTGATCACAGGGACAGGAGTCATATAGAAGTCTACAAGCTTTATAGCGGAAAACACATGCAATGAAGAGTGGTGTTGCATACTCTTATCGAAGTTTAACCTGTGGATCAGAACAAATAAGTGAATATTTGTGCTTGATTGTTCCAAGGGAATGGCTGAGTTTGCTCAATGCCATTGCTGGGGCTTAGGCATGTTAACTTGTTATACCTGCCCTAAACAAGCGTTAGAATGTACCTTTGCGGTAACTGAGCTGAATAACAATTTCGGCGGCCCCATAACATTATCTGTTATAATGTTACGACGTATAGAGATAATTCAATTTCTTCCTTAACTAAAACTTTATCATTATATGAAAAGAATTCCATTATCGAATTGAAATATCAATATGTTATCTCTAATTAACTTTATACCCAGGTTAAGAATATGTAGAAATTTTTTATTTATAGTATTTTTCATATTTCTTTTTCAATTGTGAACCACATTAGACAGCCGCTTATTAGAACCTTGGTAGCGTTCAAGACTGATGCAAAGTTGTTAATAAAAATGAATATAGAGATTGGAGTTTCACTGTCAAACTTCTGATATTTGAATTTATACAGTTACATTGAATTTTGATAAGAAGATGAAGAGGAGGTTGAGAAATACAAATGAACCTGGCATTTCCTACAGTTCTACTTCAGTTTATATGTACCCTTTGTGACCAGTGTTATCCTGGAAATAGAAAAGGCATGGAACGACATTGTTGAGGCTTCATTGGCTTTTCTATGAGTACTGCTCCTTTTAAAATGAGATGGCAGCAACTTTACGCTCTCTTTAAGTTGGAGATATTATTGGAAGTTTTTCTAGTCTCTCATGATACAACTTCATTCCTCTGCTTTTTTCTTTGATTGGTCAGAGCTAACATGTGTAACCAATATGCCAGAATGATTCTAGACTAAATTTTAGTGGAGTTCTCAGCATTTCAGAGAAGAGCATCATAATTATCATTTGAAGCCTGTTTATGTGAATGGGCACAGTGTTATCCGGACATTGTGTGTCTTCTGTGCACAACCTAATAATATCTGGTACATCGAGAAGTACTTCGAGCTTCATATTTGGTGCCGAGAATCCCTTTGTTATGTTCATACAAGTGAATTGGCTGTGTACCTTTCTCTGTTTCATTCTCAAATTTCATGACTTGTTTGGACCAAATTTATGTCTTTCTTGGACATTATTTTTCATTATAGACTTAAAGTAGATAATGGTTTTCTGTTATAGTTTTCCTTTGTCAAGTGATTATCCTTTATCGTCATATTGTTTTAAGATAATTCTTGCACTACAAAAAATTCTAACCAGTCAAAGTTCATACTTTAGGTCATTGAACATGAGCCTTATGATCACAAGGCTGATGTGTTCAGTTTTGGTATCGTTTTATGGGAACTGCTTACAGGAAAGGTAATTCCATCATTTTCCTGGGATTGTACGGTCTAGTATTTGTACCTTTTCAAAGCTGCCGAACTTCAATTCTTTTTTCTTTTCTTCTCAGCTTCCTTACGAATACCTAACACCATTACAAGCGGCAGTGGGCGTTGTTCAAAAGGTATTCATGATTCCTCAATATATAATAAATAAATTGTCAGTATTAGATCTGTTATCACTTTGTCTGAATGCTTTCTCTGTTCATACTGACCTGAACTGTGTGACGAGTCATCATAACTAGGCATTCCCTTCGACAATTAAGAACAATAGTTTGTGTTACTTGATTATGGAAAAAATAAAAAGTAAATATTTATCTGTTCTTACATTGCTTTTGTAGATCCCTTGTTGAAGTATCTTTTGTTGTCCTGTATGGACAAATCACTAAGTTTGTCAGGAAAACCAAGACCCCTCAAATTGAATCATTTATATTATAAACATCCAACCTAATCCTCCCAATTCCATTGCTTTTAGGTTAACTTAAGGGCACACCTTGTGGGTCTCAGTTGGACTCTACAAAGCAACTACAGTAACTTTATCCAAAAATTTTGGGTGGCTGCACGAATCCAATTTTTCATTAAGCTCTACTGACTCAGTCAGATCAATAACTCGCACATCCTTCCTAATTTTATCCATTCTTGTTCA
The DNA here is from genome assembly GCA_038442645.1 of Agave tequilana. Lineage (NCBI taxonomy): Eukaryota > Viridiplantae > Streptophyta > Magnoliopsida > Asparagales > Asparagaceae > Agave > Agave tequilana. The sequence goes on along the minus strand of JAVJIF010023046.1, from coordinate 9,738 downwards.
TTAAGTGATGAGGAATCGAACGGTCCAGATTTAGTAGGATATGCAGATTTTATTAATTTTAGATTGAGTAGATTTTATTGATATTTGAGAGATTTAAATTAGATTTGTATAGATTTGAGTTTATCAATAATTGCACGTGTGGTGCACGTTTTGTAGGCTATATATAGTTATGTGGTGAACTTTGAAAATAATGACGATTTGAATTAAAATTTGGTTCCCTTGTGGAAACTTGTGTTGTTTAATTTAATCTCATGGATTAAATCGAATCAGGTGATGAAGCTAAGATCCGGATTGCGATCCGTGATCATATCCCTTTTTCCAATTACTCGTTCTTCCCCAATTCTACCAAAATCCCACCATAAATCTTAAAAATTGATGGAGAATTGAACGGTCCAGATTTAGTAGGATTTGTAGATTTTATTTGATTTTAGATTTGAGTAGATTTGATTGAGATTTAGGAGTTATTTGAAGTATATTTGGATAGATTTAAGTTTGTCAATAATTGCACGTGTGATGTATATTTTGTAAGCTATATAACCATGTAGTTAACTTTGAAACATAATGATAATTTGAATAGAACTTTGGTTCCCTCGTGAAAATTTGTATTGTTTGATTTATCTCATATATAATCTAACCATGCGATGAAGCCAAGATACGGGTTGCGATCTGTGATCATATCCATTTTCATTTTCCTATTCTTCTCCAATTTCACCAAAATACCAACACAAACCCTAAAATTTCCCTCTGTCTCATATCAATGTGGTATCAGAGTCGAATTTTCTAAAGAAAAAGAGGAAAAAAATTATTCTTGTTCATCGTATCTTCCATCGAAGCAGTAGACGAACTCAAGCCTGTGGGTTCCTCCGCCTTCACCAAACGCCTTCGTCGCCTTCAATCGAAGCCCCTAGCCTCACCACCGGCCTTCCATCTTCGTTGCCAACGCCCCACTCCATCTACCTACTCTTTATCTTCGTCAACCTTAGTTCTCCTCGACTGCAGCAGATCATTGCTTCGCCGTCGATCCCTCATCAACGCCATCACTGTGCCTCCGACACCTTTGACGCCTTTGCCGATCATCGGGAGATCTCCATCATGAGATCTTCTCGCCAAGAAGGTTCCTCCACCTCATCCATGACCTCGTCCACCTCGTCCATTACCTCCACCCACGCCTTTAGCTTCCTCCGCCATCGTCATTGCTCGTCGTCGACGTCGGGACAACCAACTGGAGATCTCCGCCGACCTCATCCTCGCGTACCCTAGCGATTGAGCGAGGGGAGAAGAAAGACGGGTTATATGGTTTGAATTGATAAGAGTGTTTGATTTGGGTTCAAGTAAAGCTTATGGACTCGGGTTACTTTAGCAACCCGACCCGTGACCCGACCCGCTAGCCTAAGGCGGCGACGCGAGAGCAGCTCAGCTCCGAGCTGTCACTGACATCAACGACTCAAAGTCTGAAATCATCGGCTCTTGCTGACGTCATCAGATCCCTTGCTGACGACATTGGCTCCATGAGCTTGATCCAAGTCGACTCAGCCAAGCCGAGCCGAACCCAACGGCTCAAGTCGTGGTTCCACTGTTCGGCTTAAATCGTGGCTCACCTGAGCCGTCACTGTTTACAACAACAACATAATTTGTTCTGGAGTCTGTTTTAGGTCCGTTCGGAGTCCGATTCGAGTTCTGTCTGAAGTTTTGGATGCGTGACTGATTCTCGGAGAATCTAAAAAAGTTTCGCAGGCAGTTGGATAGCAGAGCTGGTCTCCACAAGCTCGTGTTTGGTGCCAGTGTTGTTTCTACAGCAGAAGATTAGTGTTTTAGGTCACATTTTCAACCCGATTTGAGCCCTATTCGAGCCATTGAGATTCTTGGGTAATCTCTGAACTTATGTACTAAATTTTATCATGGGCTTTTACTTTTATGGTTGATACATATATATGAGGGTGATGAAAAGGAACTTGAACGGGATATGTATGCGGCTATCCCGTGTTTCGGGGTTCTCATGATCGTCATGGGTATAAGAAATGGGAAAGCACTCTTAAAGCTTTCTTTAGTTATTCTGTTTTGACATCTGAACAGAAGTGCTGCTATGTCCAAATGGGGCTAGTTGAAAAAGCTTACAGGTGATGGAAAGACAACCATAGTTCCTGTCGATGTTGGTTTGTCGTGCAAGACCTACTTCGTACTCGGTATGCTTCACACTTCTCTTCACTAAGTTTCGGGAGACTCTAGAGGGCATCTGAAAGATTAAGAAGGCATGGCAGTAAATGTTGACATAAATTCAGAGCCTCCAATCTTTTTCAAGTCAGAGGTTGATAAGTCAGCCAAAGTCAGAAGTTGATGAGCCAGAGCTAAAAGTTATTAATGAGCCAGAGATAGAGTTAGAAATTATTACTGAGTTGGTGTCAGTGCAAGAAGAATTTTTCTCACAACCCGCAGAAGTTGAAGAGCTTCTTATTGAGATCCTTGTAGATTTTCCAGGAGGGCATACCATGGAGCTAGTACCATCTTTGGCATTTATGATAACCTTTATCCTTGAGGTTACCTGATGTATACGTTGTTGGCCTAAGGGCCCATCACTCTAGTTTTGATGATGATTAACTCATGTAGTTATAGTACTAATGATCTTGTGTAATTAGTTTCAGATATATGATCAAGATCTTTGTAGGTGTTAGCTTCAACAAAGGATTTCAAGTCAAGTTTTGGAGTTAGCACGTGTTGATTCAAGAGCTTGTGCATCAAGACCACATCAAGTACTCAAGAGGAGTCTAGCTTATTGGATCATGGTTGGGACCAAGTTAAGAAGAGAAGAAGACCTTCAAGAGAAGACTTGAGTCTAGGTTGTTTTTGTAAGATTTTGTTTTTAGACAAACTGTAAAAGATAGATTAGTTGGTAGATTGCTCAAGTATCATATACACTCACACACAAGATTTAGATGAGTTTTTAAAAGAGTTTTCATTTTAAAAAAAATACCGTTTTGATTTTTGGAGTTTCATATATACATATGTTTTAACCAAAACTATTTTAGAGTTTAATGTCAAAAACATAGATATTTTATCATATATGTGTAATGGATCATATCCATACACACTAAGCTTTAAAAGTGTTTAAAAATCTTTTTTTTATTTGGAGAAGTTTTGAAAAAATCAATTTGGAAAAATACGGATTTTGTTTAAAACCAAAATTTTCATAATATAAAAATAGTTCAAAATGTTTGTAACATGTTTTGATTTTTACTCAAACATGTTTGTATATCAAAGTATATTACTGAACTTATTTTTGTAGTTTTTTTAGAGAATTTATGGGATTTTATTAAAGTAAAAAGACCAAGTTTTTAAATCCCTAAAACTGTTTTCTAGCCTTTTACCGGTCGACCGCATGGTCGACCGAGACACAGGTCGGTCGACCGGGGGTGATCGACCGACGTGCACAAAACTTGCACAGGTTGGGCCGGTCGACCGCACGGTCGACCGCCAGAGAGCTTCTGCTCTCTGGAAATGGCCCGGTCGACCGGGCGGTCGACCGTTAAGCCATTGCCCTGAAGGCGACCGGTCGGTCGACCGACCTTCCTAACGGTCGAAAATTTGACCGTTGGCGGTCGACCGACAGCAGTCTGAACTGCTAATTTGGACCCTAACGGCTAGTTTTTTGTTAGCCTATAAATTGGGGCTCCCTTGGGATGTTTTAGACAAGATTTGAAGAGAGTTTTGAGCTAGTTTTTCCTACTTATATCAGTAGTTTTATCCACATGTTTTAGAGCCAATATTTTCAAATCAAAAGGAGAGTTTTGTCAAGAGTTTCAAAAGTGATTTCTTTGAGGTTTTCACCACAAATTCCATCCTTATTTTCTCACATTTACTTGAGCTTTTCATTGATATATCATTCCTATAGGAGAGTTGTGAGATTGTTTTTAGGTGATCAAGTGTTTAGATCACCAAGAGTTCATCTTTGTATTTGAGGAGGCGGATTTGCGAGTTCGCATTGTTTCGGGTTCTAGTGAGAACTCGGTGTAGAGGTGCGGCCTCGGCAAGTTTGCGTGCTTGCGTGTGTTTGTTCTTACGGGAACAGGAGAGGGACTAGAGAGTCTAAAGAAGTTCTAGTGTGAACTCGCTTGTAGGTGTTGCGGCACCGAGTGATCCGGTGGGATTGTTTTATAGTGAAAATCCTTCATAGTGTTGAAGGCGGGGACGTAGAGTAAGGGTGCTCGAACCTCGAAACAATTCTCCCGTGTTTGCGATTGCTCTCTCTTACTTGTCTTTATATCTTGCTTATGCTTATTGCTCATTGCTCATATCTATTATATGCTTGATATATTGTGTGCTTAATTGTTACATGCTTGAGGTTTGTTTGCTCACACTTGTATTCAACTAAGAGAGCCATAGCGGTACCTCAACTCTTATCTAAAGAAATCTTGAGGAGATAATTCAGAGCCTTTACGGGGAATTCGGCTACACTCTTAGGTTATACTTGGTGTGTGCATAATAGTTTTTAGTTTACATAAATAGTTTTAATTCCGCATTAATTCACCATTAGATTAGCTAGTCACCTATTCACCCCTCTAGGTGATTTCATACGACTCATTGCATATTTTTTTACAGGAGATAGTTTCACAGGAGATTGATGTCTTGATATGTGAACTAGTTTTCATTGGAGCTGAATTGTATTTGTTTGTTGCATATATCTTGTTCGAGCTACCATAAACTGCAGACGGTTTGTCACGGAAGTTAGTTTCACTTCCACCACCTTGGTTCAATCATGATACATCAGTGCTGGTTCTCCGACCACCATCTTGATCTGATTGAGAATGTATGATGTGGTTCGACCCGATTGTGCTTACTTTTTACGTATCACTACATTCATCGGGGATGAATATTTTCAAGCCGGGGAGAATGATGAGGAATTAACCGGTTCAGATTTAGTAGTATTTGTAGAATTTATTTGATTTTAGATTTGATTGAGATTTAAGAGTTATTTGAATTAGATTTGGGTAGTTTTGAGTTTGTGAATAATTGTATGTGTGGTGTACGTTTTGTAGGTTATATATAGCCATGTAGTGAACTTTGAAAAATGATGATTTGAATTAAAATTTGATTTTCTTGTGAAAACTTGTGTTTTTTGATTTAATCTCATGGATTAATCGATTCAAGCGGTGAGCCAAGATTGGGTTGCGATCCTTGATCATATCCTATCCCCAATTCCCTGTTCTTCCTCAATTTCATCAAAATTCTCACCACAAATCCTAAAAACCCTTCGCCCCACATCATTAAGCCTACCCCTAGACTTTGTTGCTCTACCAAACGCTGATGTTTCATGATATATGTAAGTGAAATTTAAAAGAAAAAGATTCCATTGAGATGAGAATTTGAGAAGGATAATTGGAGATAGAGAATTGTTGAGGTTTCTCTCTGCCGAGATGGGACTCGCACACCAACTAAAAGGGGATTCACTCAACAGTTACAAGAGAGCAGACTCGATCACCCTCAACTTGTAAACGATGGCTACCAAATATACGAGAACTCTTTCCAATAGGTTACCTGTAACACAATTAACCCACATATAAATATTTGACTCCTACCTCCAAAAAGTAGTATAACGTCCTCATAATCTTGTAAGTGTTAGCACTTAATGTTGAGTTGATCTTTGCACTTCAAGCTTTAATAAACTGGTCATTAGAACTATGAACTGCCACTAGCCATTGAAGTTGGATTGAAAACCCAACCCACTAGCTGTTTGGTTGCACAAAGGCCACTATATCAATTACAATCCTATGACTTCTCTTCAGGGTGCAATCATTACCCTTTGTTGCTCTTCAGATAGAGAGAAGAGGGTACCCTCACAATCCAGGAAGATGCCCTTATTATATAGCATAGAAAATACACACACACACACACACACACAGACACACTAATAGGAAAATGTAAACTAACAGAAAGATCCTTCTTTAACTAATATTACAAATGTAACCCTATACTATTTCGATACTCCCCCTTAAGCTAGTGATAGATGTTAATCATGCCAAGTTTGCCACAAAGAATAGAAAAACTCTTTTTAGATAAAGCTTTTGTGTAGATATCACTAAGGCGACAACTAAGTGTAGCGTGACAATCCAATTTAATGTATATAATAGATTGATTGTCAGAATGTGTCACCATTGGCTTGGTGTTGTGATGACACCCATTTCACGAAGAAGAGATTGAATCTACGGCAATCAGAGTATGCGTGAGCATTGCCTATGTACTCTACGACGCAATTTTTACTTCTCCAGGTCACCAAACTATTATGAACAAAAGAATAGGAACCAATAGTAGAATGACGATCAAGAGCATCACCAACATAATTAGTATGAGAATAACCTGAAATTCCAAGCCAGAAGAAGGGGCAATTATACAACCTTTTACTAGCAGCCCTAGAAACATCGAGATATGCCAAGTATCACTCCAGTAAAGTTGATACTGACTCTCATGTACCGACTTAACAATGACAATAAAAGTAATATCAAGTTGAGTGACATTCAAGTAAATCAGTTTACCAATCAATATACTGACCTAGATAGGGAAGAGGCTTCTGTAGGTGTTGATAGAAACAGATATAAGGATCATAAGCGTGTCAATAGGTTTAGCTCTTAACATACCTGTTTCTTCTAACGAATTGGTAAAGTATTTTCATCGACAGTAAGGTACTTCATTGAGAGAGAAATTTCTTGGACCTAACAACTTTTATGTCAAGAAAATATTGTCATTGAACAAGATCCTTCATATGAAAATGTGAATTGAGATAACCTTTCAATTGAACAATACCTTAATAATCATCCCCACTAACAGCAATGTCATCAACATAATATGTTGCGTGCAGGGGAATATCGACAGGGACATAATGATTAGAAGAGCTTTTGTTGCAAACCATGTCATGCAAAAATTTATTTAACTTATCAAACGATGTGTGCGAAGATTGCTTCAAGCTATACATAGCTTTTTTAAGTTTCCAGACCTTCTTAGACTCCTTGAATCTCGTAACAAGTAGGCTGAAGCATATACATCTTATCTTTAAAGATCACCATGTAAGAAAGATCACCATGTAACAAGTTATTTCAATATCTAATTGATAAGGAGGCACTCTTACAACAACAGACGAAAGAATCCGGATACAATGCAACTGAGTTATTGGAGTTAAATTTTCAAAATAATTAAGCTATATGTCTGTGAATAGCCTTCGGCTACCAATCACGCCTTCAAGCATTCAACCTGCCATATGGAGAAATTTGACACTATAAATTCAACGATAAACAACATCTATTTCTTTGGTGGTAAAGTAATTAATTCCCATATTTCATTAGCATGGAAAGATATCATCTCTTCATGTTGCACTTTTCCATCCAGGATCAATCATATAGCATCACGATAAGATTTTGAAAGAGATATCAAAGACAGAATGGTGCCAAAACTAAAATATATCAGAGATAAGTGAGAGATAAAACTTTTTCTATAGAATGCTTAGCACGAGAACGCGCTTCTTTTTGAAGAGCTATGGTAAGGTCAAATGGTTCGATAGAGAAAGGCAATTTTGTAGGGGCAAGCTTACATAATAAGTAGTAGCCTTCTTTCATGTTGATAAACCTTAAGTGGATGCGAGTCTTTTGGTGTAGGTGGGACCTATGTAGTACGGACACTTCTATCATGAAGTTGTATCATGTCCGAAATATGTCCGATACGTGTGTCGGACACACATGTCGTGTGTACTTTAAAAATTTTGTCATGTGTTATCGTGTCGTGTCTATTTCAATGTTGCCGTGTCCGTACAACTTAGGTTGTGACACAAAGAAGAGTAACATGATCCCTTTTGAAGGGAGTAGTGGCCAAGAGAAACTGAAACATATGGTGTGTTTTCAAAAAAAGTGACATTCCTAAAACACTTGGGTACATGTTTCTAAATCATTATTTTCGTGCAATGTCAAGTAAATGACATTTTTCTTACTCTAGCATAATTTTGTTGAGGTGTATGAGCACACGAAATCTAATAAATATCTCATGAGAAACACAATAATTGATTGTTAGTCTCTTTTTGAAACCATAAAAAAATTGAGAAAAATTCATAATGATCTTTCATTAAAAATAACCGAGTCATGTGAGAATAGTCATCTATAAAATTTAAAAATACGAGAATAACCAGTTTGTTGAGGTGATTTTTAATCAACTACTATATTAGTTGTGACATATTCCTAAACCATCTCAATCAGTTTACCTATAGTTTATATTTAAAGAAAAACCTCTAACTTCTTATAGATGCACTCATCTTTATCATATCAGTTTCATGTTGCGCTCATCCATCTAGCGGTCTCATTTGTACTCCACTCATCTTTTGGACATGTTAGCTTCTTCAGTGACCAACAATATTTAAAAACAGATTATCTAAGTGCTTACCCAATCAGCCTAGGTAGTTGCAGAGCGTTGACAAGCTCATCTCCCTTAGGCCTGCTTAAAGCAGTCAATTGTTTCCATTGCTTGCTATACTTTTGTTAATTAGACACCTCCACTCTCTTACAATAAGTATAGTTTCAAGTTGTGGACTCTAGCATTTATAGCATGGTCAGTGATGTCAAGTTCCAGTCTTACTCCCATCATATCATAATTATACCAATGTATTGTTATAAATAGTGCAAGTAACTTTTATCATAATTATACCAATGTATTGTTATAAATAGTGTAAGTATACTTCTATCTTGATTAAATATCTGTCCAATGATTAGCCGCATATTTAACGTGTCCATCCTTCTTCAATTCGGTCTCAAGTCCTTGGCTGGAAGTGCGGACCACTTACCTCGTCCAGTATCGATTGGTTACATGAATATTTAGATAAAATTCTGTCTTACGCTTATACCATCAAAAGTTTTCCATCATTTTTTCTTTCTTGGTAGTGCCTAGATCCCCAAAGATATCCAATAGTTCTGAAATTTAAGTATACACTCAAAATACTGAAAATAAATCAAAAGTTACCAATTCATATAATATTCCGTGAAATAGAGGTATATTGTTTATTTATCTTTTGAAAAGTAAAGTGGGTATAAAAATAAATTATAATCCGAAATAATAAAAGAAAAACAGTATGTTATTTTATTTTTTATTTAGTATTCTTTTTAAATTTTTTTATTATTTATTATATATAATAAAATCATGATAAGTGCAGTTTGCTTCCTCAGGGAGTCTAAGCAAATTTGCAAGATTTTCCAAAACACACTATTTTTGAACAAAAGTGCTATTATTCCAAAAGTATGGCATACTTTAAAACGAAATACTATAACTCAGAAAAATATTCTATAATAATAAAAAAAATAGTTTAGCTTCTAAAATATGACTATAATTTGAACAAAAATGCTATGACTTTCGAAAAATATGCTATAATTTTATAAAAATGTTACAATTTCCAAAATATGCTATATTTTAATCAACAGTGCTATATTTAAAAATTCTGCTATCTTTTTATTAAAAGAACTGTAACTTTCAATATCAATCATTATAATCTCGGCCTTTTCTCATCAAGATGAGTCAGTTATAGGGTCTTACTCGATAGAAGATTTATAATAAAGTTTTACAACCGTTTGTGGACCTAACATTTACTCTGTAAAATTAGTGTCAACTTTTTCCGAGTAAACTATGAATAGGAGAGAGGCTTGCATAATCCAAAAGATGAGTTGGCATCCTCCACGTTCCTCTAGACTTGGGAAAACGATTAGAAGAAGAGAAAAAAAA
>JAVJIF010023044.1:0-99835 GCA_038442645.1 Agave tequilana | reverse complement strand
TCAGCTTGCACAGAAGTGAGGCCGACGATAGGTTCGTCAGGTACTGAGGTGAGTCATCGATACCTCCGGGATAGTTATTGTAACGCCCGATCCCGCGGGTACGGAGACGTTACTACGACGTATATACGCAGGTCAGAAATACCCTCACGTATATACGCTAAGCATCAGTACAGGCAAGAATCAGAGTACGGAAGCAAGTGTGCATTATACATTCCAACACATGAGTACAATTACAAAGTTATCACCAGACGTGACATGAATATTACATCACTGATATGCGCAATTGCGAGATTACAAAGAGATGTACAAGTATGAACAATACACAGGCACTCACGAGTTTACAAAAGGAAAACTCGAGAGGCACACAGGGGGGCCTGGAAGGATAGAGCTGGACGGTCTGCTGGAGATCCACGCTACCGCGGCGCCACTCTGATCAGCAGCTGGGGGAAACCCACACGCTCCAAGCTCCAAGACCTGGACATGAGGATCCAGGGGAGTCAGATAGAACTCCCCAGGCGAGTGGTGATACAAATGCCAAGTGGCGAGCATAGGGTAAGCATGCAGGAGCAAGTAGATATAAAACAAGTGATATCAAGCAGGAACTACTCATGGTATGATAAGATAAGAGAAGGTAAAGAGATAAGAAGTAAAGTAGATAGGGCGACACCAGTTATCTCCTAAGCTAACATAAAACCGATAAAACCGAATAAAACCGATTACGAGAAAAAACCAATTATACAAGCTTAGGTCACGGCTCAATGAGACTAGTACATCGAAGGAATAATCCAAACAAGGAAACCCTCATCTATATACCTTTATCCCATGTCACCATAATCCAAACACATACAACCCGAGTTACAAAACGGCACAGAAAATTGTATATTAACATCTTATATATTGGAGCCGTCTAAGTTCCAGGCTTCAGATGTGGTCCCATTCCACATACTTCCACTCACAACTTATATAGCAAGTTATTTGGAAACTGATAAAGATCGATGAATCATGTTTCGGATGGGCCCCGTACATGCCCGGGACAACGGTTCAGGAGTATCCGGTGCTGAGCCGGAACGTACCGCTAGGTACGGGACTTATTTACGCCCGAACAGGAATAGAGTATCGCAGATCCCATAGAAATAGGCCTAGGGCGTGTGCATACCCGGCAGGAATAAACAAGAGTAGGGGTGCCAGCACACCCACGGAATCCCTGGTGGCCGCCAGGTGATCCCTCAAGTATGTGGCCACAGCGCGCGGCTCGATAAGACCACCCTAAACATGATTAATCAGGGCCCATCAGTTTCCCCCAAACCAGGTGCAAGTTATCTTATTAGAATTTGTTATGTAATTATCAATTTATGGGAAAAATAACAAGAACGGACATGATCAGGGATTCAGGAGTACATGAGTACTGTAAAGTCAGGTCATGTATATATAATACAGGATAACAAGTATAGTATTCCGTAAATGAGATAATCACAGGTCAAGTATATCATGCCCGGTGTTAAGTGATAGCATGACAGGAGGATGATATTTGGCAGGTGACCATCATGTCAAGAGAGTAATATTAGTCCGGTGGCAAGTCATGTCATAACAAGGGGCCTTGCCAAGCAGCAGCATGTCTGGTGTCAGGTGATAACTGTAACACCCCGCTCCCGAATACGTACTTAGTTGCGTATTCAGTTTTTCGATCGTATTTTTCGATTTACTTCCTGAATTTGACCAATTTTAATTTAAATATCATTTTCCAATATTATATATTTTCTGATTTTCTGGATTTTTCCTGAATTAAAATGAAAATCTTCAAAACCGGTGTCGGCCAGTGCCGCTGACCGATTCCCGGATTTTTAATTTGCAATCGGATTTGAATTTCTAGAAGGTCCTTTAGACATTATTTCTTAGAATCACATTTCTTACCTAAATACTTTTATGAGTATTTTATGAATTTATGAAAATTCCACCGGAGTCGGTAGCTAACTGATTCCGGGATTTTTAGTTTTAAAACTATAAAGTATTTCTTAAAACGGATTTCACTATGAGTCTTAAAAATTATTATTGATTTTTGGTATAATTTGCGAGTTGTTCCGAAATACTTGAATTCGGGACGATTTCGGTATTTTCCGAAATGTTTTCCGTATCCTCGACTTAAACCCGGGAATCTGTGTTTCCAATATTTTCATTTTTCTAGTCAAAGAGAATATCTTCTCTTTATCATTCTTTTCCTTTTTCCTTTTTTCCTTAATTCTCTTCCTTCCTCTACAATCCACAAGAATTCCATTTTCCAAAATTCCAACAATTCCAAAATTCCATTTTCTTCCACACACTTCCACCAACTTCCTCATTAATGCCTCTCTTTCTCTCTCTCTTCCATGGCCGGCCAAGTGGCCAAAAGAGGGACACCTCACCCTCTCCTATTGCAAAAACCCCCTCTCTTCTACTTTATTTACACCTCCTTTAAAAAATCTAAAACCTATATAAACATTTCCTTTTCATTTCTACTTCTTTTTCTCTTCACTTCACCAAAGAATTTGTCTCCACCAAATTCCCCCTTCACCTCAACCTCAACCACCAACTCTAAAGCATCCCAAGGCCATCATCTCCACCTCAACCACTACTACTTTTGGATTGGGATCGTGTCTATTATCGCGAGGATCAAGTTTGTCGGCAACGATCTCTTCGAACGCGTAAAGCTTCAAGTAACCGATCTATGTGAGTATTTCTACTCACCAAGACTTGGCTAATTCCTAGCATATTGGTGTTTACATATCTTGTATATTTGTATCTTCAAAATCATGTTATTTGATCATCAAACACAACCATCAAAATCTGTTCTGTATTCTGTTTCCAGACGATTAGTCGACTTGACCTAGGAATTAGTCGACTTGAAACCCTTATTTGAAACGTAACCTTTTCTGGAACACAGTTTTAGTCGACTTAGGTTATTTATTAGTCGACTGGAAACCTCTATTAGTCGACTACTCCCTTGACCCTAGTCGACTAACTTTTCCTGAATCAGAAACCCAACTCTCTGTTACTCAGTATTAGTCGACTTAACATATCTGTTAGTCGACTTGAGATCACTGTTAGTCGACTACCCTTTCCACCCTAGTCGACTAACTTTTCCTGAATCAGAAACCCAACTCTCTGGAACCCAGTTTTAGTCAACTATACCAGACTATTAGTCGACTAACCCCGTTATTAGTCGACTACCTATTCCACCTAGCGACTAACTTTGGCTGTCTGTTATAGTTGATTTCTTTCTTGAATCTGGATCTTATCCTGGTGCATGTGCAATACATTATTCTTACTTGTGCTTCATGACTGATACTTCATGACTCATTACTTGATGTATATCACCTCTTGTCACTTCATATTTCCATGTCTATGTATTGCCATGCAACTGCTTGTTTCATTCTTATACTTGTACCATGCCTGTGCTATTCTTACTTCTTTATCGCATACCATGCTTGGCGACCCTTCGTGGTCGTTGATCTTGGGTTACTTCTATGTTACCACCTGCCATGTCATTACTTCCGACCTGTCAGTTTCATGCTTCCATTTAACACATGTATTTTACTTGGCAATTGATTGTTATCATCTACCACAGACTATTATCAATCTCTTATCATGATTGGTTGCTTGTTAAATATCACCATCCTGTCATGCTATCACTTAACACCCAGCATGATGTACTTGACTTTGTGATTATCATGTTTACGGGAATCCTGTCTTGTTATTCTGAATGGAACTAAGTGCCCCACAACTCGGTGGGGGCCACCTCTAGAATCCATACCCTCAGAACAAAGTGCCACACCATACTCAGTGGGGGCCACCTCTTGAATCTGTAGGGCTATTCCTGTTATGTCCAGTTATTCCCGTAATCTGATAATATTGATAAGCCATAAAAAGGACAACTTGTATGGGGAATGGGAGGAAGTGATGGATGCCGGAATGATACCTTGCTTATAGTGATGGAATAAAATATTGGCGGTACGTGTTAGTGGGACTCAGGGCCACAGGATATGCGTGTTAGGGGGACTTAGGGCCTCCAAACTGGTCCCAGGTGTATGGGAACTACTATAAGAAGCTCTATCAGTTCTCCATCTGCTTCCGGTAACAACCCTCGCCTAGCTTATATATGGATGTATGTGAGTTGGGATATATACCGAGACACATACCTAGATATATGGGTCAGACGAGTAATAATAATAACGATGCCTGTTGTGACACATGCTACTCCTGTTATGATTCTGTTACACCTGCTATGCATGTTATGATTCCCGTTATGTACTCCTGTCATGCATGTTATGATTCCCGTTATGTATTCCTGTCATGCCTGTTATGTGTTCCTGTTATGACTACTTTGTAACTCGGGTTGTATGTGCTTGGATTACGATGATATGAGATAAAGGTATATAGATGAAGGTTTCCTTGTTTGGATTATTCCTTCGATGTACTAGTCTCATAGAGCCGTGACCTAAGCTTATACAATCAGTTTTGCTTGTAACCGGCTTATATCGGATTTCCTGTTTTATGATTATCATGCTATACCTGTTCATACCTGCTCTAACCTACCTGCCTCCTGAGTACTTCTTACTTGATATCATTTGTTATATGCACACTTGTGCTCATCCTGCTTCGCCACTTGGTATTGGTACTACTCGCCTGGGGAGTGTCACTGACTCCCCTGGACCTCACGTCCAGGTCATGGAGCTAGGAGCGTGGAATTCTCCCTGTTGCTGATCAGAGTAGCGCAGCAGTAGCGTGGATCTCCAGCAGACCTTGCAGAGCTCCATCCTTCCAGACCCCTGTGTGCCTCACGAGTTTCCTTTTATTAAAATCGTGAGTGCCTTTTATACTGTTCATACTTGTACATTTCCATGTATTCCCGCATTTGCGCATATCAGTGATGTAATATTCATGTAATGTTGGATCACTTCTGGTGATAACTTTGTAATTGTACTCATGTGTTGGAATGTATAATGCACCATTTGCTTCCGTACTTTGATTCTTGCCTTTACTGATGCTTAGCGTATACGTGGGGGCACCTTCTGACCTGCGTATATACGTCGCAGTGACGTCCCCGTATCCGTGGGATCGGGGCGTTACAGGATGGTATCAGAGCCTAGGCTCTAACTTCCTCAGTACGTCCAGAGGGCAAATTAATGGTAAAGAAATTTGCAACTGGAATACTTGAGTCTTGGTTATACATTCCAACTACAAGTGCAGAGTTATCTAATTCTTGACCATCCTCCTTTGATTCCTAATCCCTCCTATCCTTTCCCTGTTTTGGTTTTATGAAGCCTTTATGCCAACTTAAGATATGATTAGACTAGAGAGGTAGTGGCTGGTTCAGAATGAAGCTATTATGTGACCTCTTCGGCGAATTCTATGAAGCTTGGTATTCTCCAGATTGATCCTGATCTGGCTACCTTTCAGAAGTCAGCAGTCGGAATTCTCTACGGATATTCTTTCAGAGTGATTGGTGCCTGGTATTCGGGATTCTTAATTATCGGTCTTCTTTATTATTATGCTCAGGACTATCAGGATTTCCTTTATCTTCAGTATTCTGGCTTATTCTCGGAGGGTATCAATATGCAGTACAACTGGAATTCTAAAGATTTATACAGCTGGAAGTGCGGAGGATGATTATTGTTCAGTCGACCTGAGAGCCCTACCTATAGTGCTTCATATCTTAATTGGTATAAATTCCACCCTTGTCCCTCTTCGTGTTCAATTTACCCCTTAACGAAATTGCGAGGACGCAATTTTTTGTAAGGTGGATGGATTGTAACACCCCGCTCCCGGAATACGTACTTAGTTGCGTATTCAGTTTTTCGATCGTATTTTTCGATTTACTTCCTGAATTTGACCGATTTTAATTTTAAATATCATTTTCCAATATTATATATTTTCTATGATTTTCTGGATTTTTCCTGAATTAAAATGAAAATCTTCAAAACCGGTGTCGGCCAGTGCCGCTGACCGATTCCCGGATTTTTAATTTGCAATCGGATTTGAATTTCTAGAAGGTCCTTTAGACATTATTTCTTAGAATCACATTTCTTACCTAAATACTTTTTATGAGTATTTATGAATTTATGAAAATTCCACCGGAGTCGGTAGCTAACTGATTCCGGGATTTTTAGTTTAAAAACTATAAAGTATTTCTTAAAATGGATTTCACTATGAGTCTTAAAATATTATTATTGATTTTGGTATAATTTGCGAGTCGTTCCGAAATACTTGAATTCGGGACGATTTCGGTATTTTCCGAAATGTTTTCCGTATCCTCGACTTAAACCCGGGAATCTGTGTTTCCAATATTTTCATTTTTCTAGTCAAAGAGAATATCTTCTCTTTATCAATTCTTTTCCTTTTTCCTTTTTCTTAATTCTCTTCCTTCCTCCACATCCACAAGAATTCCATTTTCCAAAATTCCAACAATTCCAAAAATTCCATTTTCTTCCACACACTTCCACCAACTTCCTCATTAATGCCTCTCTTTCTCTCTCTCTTCCATGGCTGGCCAAGTGGCCAAAAGAGGGACACCTCACCTCTCCTATTTGCAAAAACCCCTCTCTTCTACTTTATTTACACCTCCTTTACAAAATCTAAAACCTATATAAACATTTCCTTTTCATTTCTACTTCTTTTTCTCTTCACTTCACCAAAGAATTTGTCTCCACCAAATTCCCCCTTCACCTCAACCTCAACCACCAACTCTAAAGCATCACCAAGGCCATCATCTCCACCTCAACCACTACTACTTTTGGATTGGGATCGTGTCTATTATCGCCGAGGATCAAGTTTGTCGGCAACGATCTCTTCGAACGCGTAAAGCTTCAAGTAACCGATCTATGTGAGTATTTCTACTCACCAAGACTTGGCTAATTCCTAGCATATTGGTGTTTACATATCTTGTATATTTGTATCTTCAAAATCATGTTATTTGATCATCAAACACAACCATCAAAATCTGTTCTGTATTCTGTTTCCAGACGATTAGTCGACTTGACCTAGGAATTAGTCGACTTGAAACCCTTATTTGAAACGTAACCTTTTCTGGAACACAGTTTTAGTCGACTTAGGTTATTTATTAGTCGACTGGAAACCTCTATTAGTCGACTACTCCCTTGACCCTAGTCGACTAACTTTTCCTGAATCAGAAACCCAACTCTCTGTTACTCAGTATTAGTCGACTTAACGTATCTGTTAGTCGACTTGAGATCACTGTTAGTCGACTACCCTTTCCACCCTAGTCGACTAACTTTCCTGAATCAGAAACCCAACTCTCTGGAACCCAGTTTTAGTCGACTATACCAGACTATTAGTCGACTAACCCCGTTATTAGTCGACTACCTATTCCACCTAGTCGACTAACTTTGGCTGTCTGTTATAGTTGATTTTCTTTCTTGAATCTGGATCTTATCCTTGGTGCATGTGCAATACATTATTCTTACTTGTGCTTCATGACTGATACTTCATGACTCATTACTTGATGTATATCACCTCTTGTCACTTCATATTTCCATGTCTATGTATTGCCATGCAACTGCTTGTTTCATTTCTTATACTTGTACCATGCCTGTGCTATTCTTACTTCTTTATCGCATACCATGCTTGCCGACCCTTCGTGGTCGTTGATTTGGGTTACTTCTATGTTACCACCTGCCATGTCATTACTTCCGACCTGTCAGTTTCATGCTTCCATTTAACACATGTATTTTACTTGGCAATTGATTGTTATCATCTACCACCAGACTATTATCAATCTCTTATCATGATTGGTTGCTTGTTAAATATCACCATCCTGTCATGCTATCACTTAACACCCAGCATGATGTACTTGACTTTGTGATTATCATGTTTACGGGAATCCTGTCTTGTTATTCTGAATGGAACTAAGTGCCACACCATACTCGGTGGGGGCCACCTCTAGAATCCATACCCTCAGAACAAAGTGCCACACCATACTCAGTGGGGGCCACCTCTGAATATGTAGGGCTTATTCCTGTTATGTCCAGTTATTCCCGTAATCTGATATATTAATAAGCCATAAAAAGGACAACTTGTATGGGGAATGGGAGGAAGTGATGGATGCCGGAATGATACCTTGCTTATAGTGATGGAATAAAATATTGGCGGTACGTGTTAGTGGGACTCAGGGCCACAGGATATGCGTGTTAGGGGGACTTAGGGCCTCCAAACTGGTCCCAGGTGTATGGGAACTACTATAAGAAGCTCTATCAGTTCTCCATCTGCTTCCGGTAAAACCCTCGCCTAGCTTATATATGGATGTATGTGAGTTGGGATATATACCGAGACACATACCTAGATATATGGGTCAGACGAGTAATAATAATAACGATGCCTGTTGTGACACATGCTACTCCTGTTATGATTCCTGTTACACCTGCTATGCATGTTATGATTCCCGTTATGTACTCCTGTCATGCATTTATGATTCCCGTTATGTATTCCTGTCATGCCTGTTATGTGTTCCTGTTATGACTACTTTGTAACTCGGGTTGTATGTGCTTGGATTACGATGATATGAGATAAAGGTATATAGATGAAGGTTTCCTTGTTTGGATTATTCCTTCGATGTACTAGTCTCATAGAGCCGTGACCTAAGCTTATACAATCAGTTTTGCTTGTAACCGGCTTTATATCGGATTTCCTGTTTTATGATTATCATGCTATACCTGTTCATACCTGCTCTAACCTACCTGCCTCCTGAGTACTTCTTACTTGATATCATTTGTTATATGCACACTTGTGCTCATCCTGCTTCGCCACTTGGTATTGGTACTACTCGCCTGGGGAGTGTCACTGACTCCCCTGGACCTCACGTCCAGGTCATGGAGCTAGGAGCGTGTGAATTCTCCCTGTTGCTGATCAGAGTAGCGCAGCAGTAGCGTGGATCTCCAGCAGACCTTGCAGAGCTCCATCCTTCCAGACCCCTGTGTGCCTCTCGAGTTTCCTTTAGTAAAACTCGTGAGTGCCTTTTATACTGTTCATACTTGTACATTTCCATGTATTCCCGCATTTGCGCATATCAGTGATGTAATATTCATGTAATGTTGGATCACTTCTGGTGATAACTTTGTAATTGTACTCATGTGTTGGAATGTATAATGCACCATTTGCTTCCGTACTCTGATTCTTGCCTTTACTGATGCTTAGCGTATATACGTGGGGCACCTTCTGACCTGCGTATATACGTCGCAGTGACGTCCCCGTATCCGTGGGATCGGGGGTTAATAACACACATCAGTTGTCAGGTGGTACAAACAGGTGTTAAATAGTAGCATGTAAAAGACAGGTATGAAGTAATGACATGGCATGTCAAGTGTTAACTTATCAGGTAAATACATGGCATGTGATAGAATAGTAGCAGAGCACAATCAAGCGGAGCTGAGCAAGCTGGAATGTACAGACAGCAAACAGTATTTAACACTGGAGCGTCTGGCATGATTACCGGGACGACTCGGCTTAAAGTGCGAGTAGGAAAGTCCGGCAGCATCTCGCCTAGACGAATCTAGTGGTAAGGCGCTGAACGCTGATCATGAACCAGGTGGAGCTGAGAAACCTGACGGTCCCAATCACGTCTCTCTCGAGATAGTGAGGGACCGGAGGCTGAATGGCTGAGAGACCTGACGGTCCCAATCACCTCCCTTCGAGATAGTGAGAGACCGGAGGCTGAGGAACCAAGAACGCTCGGGGTTTAAGCGCACTCTCGGTGGCTACCAGCCATCCCAGGAGTGGGCAGAGAAACCCAGAGTTCAACGACCACGAAGGGTCGGCCACGCATAGTATAAAGCAGTAAAATACGTCACAGGCATGGTATATGTACAAGAATGAAACTACCCTAATACAAGCATTCGTCACAGAGCAATACATGTCCAGTCATCGACACTCGGCCATACACAAATACAGGGACTCAGCCCAATACAAAATACATATAAACAAGGAATAAAATACATGTCGACCCGACGAAGCGGGGAAACCCAAATGGAAGCGAGAGCGAGAACACTCGCCTAAATCACCGGAAATGCCGAGAAGTCCAAAATCCATGGAATCGTGCACGCGCCATAAAATATAATAATATATATAATTATGTAGAGAGAAAATGAAGAGGAGAGAGAAAGAGGAGAAACCTAGAGAGAGAAGTATATGGAAGGAGAGAGTGCACAGGGGAGACGCGGGTTTGAGAGTGAGACGCGGGGGTCGCAGACGCGGGAGTCGCGTCGCGAAGATGCCACAAATGCGGGGTTCGAGACCCGCGTTTAAATCAGGACGCGAGGAGAACGCGGACGCGGTCGTGGGTTCCGCATCGCGTTAGCACGAGGAGATCACAGACGCGGTATTAGCTCCGCGTCGTGTCGATACAATAACGCGAAGGCCGCGTAAAGAGGTCGCCTGCACGCGGGGGTGAGATCTGCGTCAGCAAATAACAGAGAGGAGGGAGATCTAAAGAGAGAGATAATTTGGAGAGAGAGAAAGGGATAACAGGAGAAAGAGAGAGAGAGTAACAGGGGAGAGAGAGAGTTAACAGGAGAGAGAGAGAGGACTAATAGGAGAGAGAGAGTGAGTGAGAAAACAGGGGCTGCTCACGCAGCCCCTCTCCACGCGACGAGGGCCCACGGGGCCGTGGGCCCTGGAAGACCTGCCGGCCCTCTGCGGCCAGGGGCCTAGCCGGCGGCGGTCCTGGCCGCCGGCGGCGCCAACAAGAAGGGGGAGAGAGGGAGATCAAGGGGGGAGAGAGAGAAAGTGAGAGAGAGAGGGAGAAAAGAAGGAGAGGGGAGAGAACGGAGAGAAAGAGAGAGGCTGGCCGGCCTCTGGTGGCCGGCCAGGCGACTGCCGGCGGCGGCCCTGGCCGCCGGTGACCCAACAGAGAGAAGAGAGGGAGAGAATAGAGTGGGGGCAGCAGCCCCCCTCTAGGCACGGCCTGGCTCTGCCAGGCCGTGACCTGGCCGGCCTTGGCCTCGGCCAGGCGGCCGCAGCGGCGCCCAGGGCGGCGCCGAGCGCCGCCGGAGCGGCCACCCCAAGGAGGAGAGAGAGAGGGAATAGTGAGAGGGAGAAGAAAGGGAAAGGAAGAAAAAGAAAGGAGAAGAAAATGAGGAAGAAGAAGAGAAAAAGAAATGAAAGAGAAAAAGAAAAGAGGAGGAGGGAGATGGCCGGAGCGGGGGCTCCCCTCGCCGGTGGAGATCACCGGAGTAGATCGTCGGAGGCGGCGGTCTGGGCGCGGGCTTGGTCGTCGGCCAAATGAAGAAGAGGAAGAAGAAGAAGAGAAGGGAGAAAGAGAAGAAAAAAGAAAAAGAAAAAGAAAGGAAAAAGAGAGAAAAGAGAGATTGATGGGAAAGAGAGAGATGGATGGGAGAGGGATTAAATGAGGGGGTGAGGTGGCGTGGTGGAGTCGGTGGAAAGAAAAGAAAAGAAAGAAGGAAAAGAAGAAAAAAGAAGATAATAATAATAATATTATAATAAGGTCGGGAATATCGACTGTTCCAGAAAAATCCCAAAAATACCTAGAGGCAGAAAACATCATCCTAAGGAATAATACGAAATCGGTTTTCAGAAATAAAATCCCATTTTCAAATTAAAAATCCGGAAGTCAACCGCCGATACCGGTCTACACCGGGTCGGTCGGATTTTGATAAATTCCGAAAAATCCCAGAAATGTATTAAAGAATAAAATATGATTTTAAGAAGTAAAGTGAAAGCGGAATTTAGAAATTCAATCCCGATTGTAAACTAAAAATCCTGGAATCAACCAGCGATACTGGCCGACACCCAATCCGGTGGAATTTTTAAATTCATAAAATCCTCAGAAAAAGTATTTAGATAGGAAATGTGATTTTAAGAAATAATGTAAAAAGATACTTCTAGTAATTCCAATCGGTTTGTAAATTAAAAATCCGAGAATCTGTCAGCGGCACTGGTCGACACGGTTTTGAAGATTTTCAATTTAATTCAGGAAAATTTCAGAAAATCGTAGAAAATCTAAAATATTGGAAAATGATGTTTAAACTAAAATCGGTCAAATCTAAATACCAGAAAGACCAAATCGAGTAATACCCTAGGATCGGGTCCTCGGCTCAGACTAGGGCTGGATCTGAGTCCGTGAATCGGATCCAAGACAAAACGATCATATAAATAATTCACAATACAAAACAAATACAGGAAGTAAATTGAAAAAATACGATCGAAAAATCTGAATACGCAACTAAGTACGTATTCTGGGAGCGGGGTGTTACAGTTATTCTCGTAGCAACCTCTACTGCAACTGAAGCAACAGCAAACCTTGCGGCATCAGGTTCCCCGACCGAAGTTTGAACTGTACTATCTTCTGCGCCAATGCTTGCTGCAGGATCCTCTACTTGAGCTACCCCAGTGCTCTCTGCAAACCACTAAAATATCAGTGATAAGAATAAAAAGGAGAATATTCAATACGTCAGTATTCTCTTACCAAGTTAAGGATCTGAAAATGGCAAATTCCTGGATAGGTCATGCGGAGTTGAGGCCTTCCTGACCTCGACGTTCGGTTGCACTATCTTAAGGCAGTCCGGTAACAGGAGCCTCAAGGCCTCCTGCTGGGCCAGCTGTTGGATCATCTCCTCAATATGAGAAGAAGTTGTGGCTTCTATATCGACAGCCAGCCCTGTTGTAACGCCCCGATCCTGGCGGATACGGACACGTCACCGCGACGTATATACGTAGGTCAGAACTGCCCCCACATATATACGCTAAGCGAAAAAGTACAATATAATCCAGAAACAGAGTATAACACAAGCGTGATATATTCATATATGCCAACAATAGAGTACAAGTACAAAGTTATACAAGTTATGAACTGATACACTTTACAAGTGTTTTGTTTCACAACCAAGTCCAAAAGAATATACACAAAGTCTACACAAATGCTCACATAAGAGAAGGAAATCCTGTGAGCCAAAAGAAATGGTACGGCACTGGAGGAACTAGAGCTGGTTGGCCTGCTCACTGAAGTACTCTTGGTCCTCAGTGGATGGATCCACTTCGTTCCAAGTCTCGGGATCTGAATATGCAAATCCACAGAATCAAGACATATCATAATAACGAGATATGGCCAACTGGCTAATGGACATGAGTAAATAAGATATAGCAGTATAAAGGTAGAGCATGAAATTCCAAAGTCCTAAAACAATACATCTACAATTAATGTCTTAATTTTATTACTTATTTCATTGTGATATCTAGCTATGTGGTCCAGCGTCCCAGTGCACATAGATCCATATCCCAATAAAACAAGGGGTTATTGGAAATCAGCGGTTGTATCGAAGAACTATGTTTACAGTGGACCCCGTACATGCCCGGGATAACGGTCCATGATTGTTCCGTTGCTTGTAAACGGAAGCCAGCCGCTAGGCCAAACAGTAGAGTCTTATTTGTATGCTCTTGTCATGACTTGATTCCTGAATAGGGAGCAAGCTCTCCCCTCGGTCCCCTGGTGTACCGCAGGTTAGACCGGAACATGAGTTGCACAACATTTCCTAAAACCACTGTAAACACGAACACAATCGATATCCGCATGGTCTCCCCGGACCCAATATAAGTTGATCTATTTTATACAAAAGTCAAATCTATCATGCTTGGTATAAGTGATAGCATGATAAGGTGGAGATATACAATTTAATTAACAAGTCCTACATGAAAATACATGGTAACATGTCATGAAGTATATGTCATGAGATCCTGCAAGTAACATGTCATGTGGTATCAATTATGAAGCATAAACAATACTAGCATATCATACATGTATCATGTTTAGACCAAAATCAGAAAAGAAAACAACTGAGTTAACCAGCCAGAATTAGTCGACTAGGTGAAAGATTAGTCGACTAATAGGGGTCATCAGTCGACTACTAGTCCGCAGGAGTCGACTAAAATGATTTCCAGAGAGTTTTGAAATCGACTAGGGTTGGAAGGGTAGTCGACTAGGTAAATTATAAGTCGACTAATGGATATGCAAGTCGACTAAATTTGATACCTAAAATTGAGACTAATCCTCGGGACATGTTAGTCGACTAAGGCACTATGTATAGTCGACTAGAAGTATATGGTCGACTAATAATTTGGGATGAGTCGACTGGAACTGGGAGTTGGTGTTTTTAGATCTGGAATAGGTTAGTCGACTAGGTTGATAATATAGTCGACTAGGTGGGTCTAGTCGACTAGTAATGGGGTCTTAGTCGACTAAAACTGTGAAAATCAGAAAAGCTACGTTTCATCCAAGGTGGATTAGTCGACTAGTATCCAGGTCAAGTCGACTAATCCTGGGAAAACAGAAAACATATCAGAATATCTGATAGTTGTTTGAAGGGCTAAAATACGGTTTTTATGGTTCCTACACACATGAATGATCAACACAAGCATACTAGGAAGTAGTCTAGCCTTGGTGAGTAAATATACTCACTTGGATAGGTTGTGTGGGGCTTTTACGAGTCCCGAAGAGATAGAAATCGACGAAAAGCACCAACGCGATTCTTGACGATATCGCGGACGATCCTTAAACCAAGTTGCTTGAGATGGAGAGGAAGACCTAGGGTTTGCTTTGGAGAAGGAAAGGGAAGTTGATTTCTTGGTGAAGTGAAAAAGAGAAAAGAATTGTAAAGGAAGGATTTATATAGGATTTGATTTTTGTAAAGGAGTTGCAATTAAAGAATTGGAGAGGGGTTTTATGCAAATAGGGGTGATGGGGTGTCTCCCTTGGCCAATGGTGGCCGGCCATGGAGATGAAGAGTTAATGAGGGCATTAATGAGGAAGTGGGTGGGATTTTAGATATTTTGGAAGAGATATTTTGGAAGAGATAATTTGTTGGAAAGAAAAGAAGGAAGGAAAAAGAAAAAGGAAAAGGAGAAGAAATTATAAAAGAGAAAATATTTTCTCTAACTCGAAAAATTAAAATATTGAAAACACGGGTTCCCGGGTTTAAATCGAGAATGCGGAAAACATTTCGGAAAATACCGAAATCGTCCGAAATTCAAGTATCTCGGAACGACTCGTAAATTTTACCAAAAATCAATAATAATACATGAAGACTAATAGTGAAATCCGTTTGAAGAATTACTTTATAGTTTTGGAACTAAAAATCCCGGAACCGGAAAAATACCGACTCCGTTGGAATTTTCATAAAATCATAAAATTCTAAGAAAAAGAATGTAGATAGAAAATATGATTCTAAGAGATAATGCCTAAAGGGCTTTCTAGAAATTCCTAAAGGTTGGTGAAATAAAAATTCGGAAATCGATCAGCGACACTGGTCGACACCGGTTTGAAGAAATTCATTTTAATTTTAGAAAATTCCAGAAAATCACATAAAATCTAATATATAAGAAAATGATATTTGAAATTGAAATTGGATAAATACGAAAGGTAAATCGGAAAATACGGCTGAAAAGCTGAATACGCAACAAGGTACGTATTCTGGAAACGAGGTATTACAATCTACCCACCTTACAAAAATTTCGTCCTCGAAATTTCGTAAAGTTAAAGGCAACAAGGAAGGACATGATAAATGGAATATAACGGTAGAGGGATAGAAGGAAAGAGTCTTACCAATTGGTGAAGAGTTGAGGGTATCGCTCTCGGATGACGTCCTCTCGCTCCCATGTAGCCTCTCCCGGTACATGGCGGTTCCAAGACACTAACACCAAAGGTATATCCTTGCTCTTCAGTGTCTTGACACTCCTGTCCAAGATGGCCATCGGCTGCTCCTGATAAGATAAGTCCGGTTGAAGCTCCAACTCGGAATGATCCAAAATGTGACTCTCATCCTTCACATATCTCCTCAGCTGAGACACGTGGAAAACATTATGAACCCCGTCCAACGATGGCGGCAGCGCCAATCGATAAGACACATCTCCCACTCGATCTAATATCTCGAATGGGCCGATATACCTCGGACTTAGTTTCCCACGAGTGCCGAAGCGGATCACTCCCTTGGTCGGTGAAATTTTCAGGAACACATGATCTCCAACTCCGAATTCCAATGGCCTCCTCCGAGAATCTGCCCAACTCTTTTGCCTGCTCTGAGCTGCCCTGAGATGATCCCTGATAATCTTGACTTTCTCTGTCGTCTGGATCAGCATCTCTGGTCCCAACAGGCTCCTCTCACCAACTTCATCCCAGCAAATTGGTGACCTGCATTTCCTCCCATACAGTGCCTCAAAGGTGCCATCTTTATACTTGCCTGATAGCTGTTGTTATATGAAAACTCAGCCAAGTGAAGATGGTCTTCCCAAGAACCCCCGAACTCAATCATGCAGGCTCTAAGCATATCTTCGAGGATCTGGATGGTCCGCTCTGACTGTCCGTCTGTCTGGGGATGATAAGCTGTACTGAACTTCAGACGAGTGCCCAGACTCTCTTGGAGACTCTCCCAAAAGTGAGATCTGAATCTCGTGTCCCTGTCTGAAACAATACTGACTGGCACTCCATGTAGACGGACCACTTCCTTCATATACTTCTCTGCCAACACCTCTGTCGTCTGACCGACCCGGAATGGTATAAAGTGGGCCGACTTAGTGAGACGATCAATGATGACCCACACGGCATTATTACCTTTGGGACTACGAGGTAATGCCGTGACAAAGTCCATCGTGATATGCTCCCATTTCCACTCGGGTATTGGCAAAGGTTGCAGAAGTCCAGCCGATCTCTGATGCTCGATCTTAATCTGCTGGCACACCAAGCACTTAGCCACAAATTGTGCTATCTCTCTCTTCATGGCATTCCACCAAAAGTGCTTCTTCAAGTCTTGGTACATCTTGTTTCCTCCAGGGTGTATAGAGTAGGCTGAACTGTGGGCTTCAGCCAAAATCTTCTGTCTCACTTCCCCTTGAGGAACACAAAGTCTATCACCAAAGCACAAGGCATCATTAGAACGAATACAGATATCCGTCCTTAATCCAGCCTCGACTGAGCTCTAAATGTCTGGAGTCTAGGATCCTCCTTCTGGGCTTCCTTAATCTCCTCTATCAAGGATGACTGGATCTGTAAAGTCATAAGCTGTCCTGCCTTCTCAGCTCCTCGAACTACCATCAGATCCAATCGAATGAAATCTCGAATCAAGTCCTCTTGCTGAGTGAACTGGACAAGCACTCTGTTCTCTGGCATCCTACTCAATGCATCCGGGACTGTATTGACCTTGCCTGGATGATATTGCAAGTCAATGTCGTAGTCTGCCATAAGCTCCAGCCATCTCCTCTGCCTCATATTCAGCTCTTTCTGTGAAAAGATGTACTTGAGGCTCTTGTGATCTGTATATATTAGCACTCTATCTCCCAGAAGATAGTGCCTCCAAATCTTCAATGCAAAGATCACTGCTGCCAACTCCAAATCATGAGTTGGGTAATTCCTCTCATGAGGCTTCAACTGCCTGGATGCATACGCTATCACATGGTCATGTTGCATAAGTACGCATCCTAGGCCTTTACCTGAGGCATCACTAAGATGACCATTCCTCCTCTCCCTGAGGGAGTTCTCAAGATAGGAGCCGAAATGAGCTTCTGCTTCAACTGCTCGAAGGCTGCATCACACTCCTCTGTCCAAATGTACTTCTCCCCTTTCCTGGTGAGCTTCGTCAATGGAGCGGCAATTCTAGAGAAGTCCTGGACAAAGCGTCTGTAATAGCCAGCTAGTCCAAGAAAACTCCTTATCTCTGTCACTGTCCTCGGGATTGGCCACTCCTTTACTGCCTGGACTTTACTCGGATCCACTGAGATACCTTCTGCTGACACCACATGTCCGAGGAATGCTATGCTGTCCAGCCAGAACTCACACTTACTCCTTTTGGCATGAAGCTGATCCTGCTGAAGTGTCTGCAACACAATTTTCAAGTGCTCTGCATGCTCCCTCCTGTTCCTTGAATAGATCAAGATGTCGTCAATGAAAACAACAACAAACTGATCCAAGAAGGGCGAGAACACTCGGTTCATTAAATCCATAAACACGGCAGGGGCATTAGTGACTCCGAAAGGCATAACAAGAAACTCGTAGTGGCCATATCGGGTCCTGAATGCCGTCTTCAGTATATCCTCCTTCTTCACCCTCAGCTGATGGTAACCCGACTGTAAGTCCAACTTGGAGAATACGCGGGCTCCATGAAGCTGATCAAATAGATCATCAATCCTGGGAAGGGGATACCTGTTCTTGATGGTGACTTTGTTTAACTCCCTATAGTCAATACAAAGTCTCTTGCTACCATCCTTCTTATTGGCCAACAATACTGGAGCTCCCCACGGTGATGTACTGGGCCTGATCAATCCCTTATCTGATAACTCCTGTAGCTGCTTCTTCAGGATTTCCAACTCCGTCGGTGCCATCCTGTACGGAGCCTTAGATATAGGTGCTGCTCCTGGAATAGTCTCGATGGAGAACTCAATCGTCCTGACAGGTGGCAGTCCTGTGATCTCAGCAAATACCTCCGGGAATTCATCCCACACCGGTACCTTCTGCTTCTGAACCTCCGATGAAATGATCTGCTTTCCCTTAGTGGACTTCACTTCTCCACTAAACTGAAACTCAGGCTGAAGGGGAATCCTAAAATTGATCTTCCTCTCTCGACAATCAATCACGGCATAATACTGACTAAGCCAGGTCATGCCTAAGATCACGTCGTACCCCTTAGTGTCGAGTACGAGCATATCTATGGCTAAGACCTTGTCACACAGTTCTACTGGACAGTCAGTACACACTCTAGATGATAAGATCACCCCATTCCCTGTACTTATCTCCCACTTGTGGTCTAAAACCTTAACAGGTATAGAATGGACGGCCACAAAGTTATCAGAAATATAACAGTGGGATGCACCAGAGTCGAATAAAGCGATAACAGGCTTTGAGTATACTCTGATGTTACCTGTAATCACCTCCTCTGAAGCCTCTGCCTCAGCCTCTGTCAGGTTGTAGGCCTGACCTCTGCCTCGTCCGACTGCTGTTCTGCCTCCCCTCTGCACTGGACGAATCATGTGCTGTGGAGGAAGGGGTGCTCTCCTCACCACTGGCCCCTGGTCCTTCTGCCCAATTGGTCCTGGCAGCACTCTCTGTCCACTGGGTCCTGGAAGTCCTGGCAAGGGCTGGTTGGCCATCCCGAATCTCCGATGGTGTGGACAAGTCTCTACTGCATGTCCTCGAGACCCACATATCAAACACAAGCCGTTTGCCCTCCGGCAATTTGGTTGAGTGTGCCCTGGCTTCTGACAGAAGTTGCAGAAAATAGATGATTGGGCTGCCTGGTAGGGAGCCGGTCTGAAGGGCTGCCTCTGCATCTTCGCCGCTCTAAATGGGATTCCTCTTCCCGTAGGCACAAACGGCCTCTTCATGACCTGATTTCCCATCTGAGTCTCTTTCTCCTTTTCAAACCCACGCTCCACCTCTCGAGCGCTGGTAAGAACCTCTGCATATGTCTTCAAATGTTGGGGCATGAGGTACATCTGAATCTTCATCTGAAGACCCTTCTGGAATCGGCTTGCACGCTTCACTTCATCTGTGACCATATATGGCGCGAAACGGCTGAGTCTCAGGAAGTCTGCGGCGTATTCGTCCACCGACTTGTTTCCCTGCTGGAGGCTAATGAATTGCTCCTCCATCTCTTGCTGCGCCGTATCAGGAAAGAACCGGCTGTAAAAACTCTCTGAGAAGGTCTTCCAAGTGATGGGCTTCTCCAAGCGGGCCTCCTCCGCAAGCCACCAAGTCCGAGCTATGTCTTTAAGCTGGATCTTGGCTACTTCTACCCGATCCTCCTTCGGTACACGGGCGGCATTCAGCAGGTCAGCAGTGTCCGTCAACCACTGCTCAGCCTCCAGTGGTTTCTCTCCTCCAGTAAAGATAGTTGGCTGCAGCCGTCGGAAATCGGACACATTCCCAGGCCTTTGTCCTTTTGGGGCCGCTAGCTCTTGCCTAAGGAGCTCGGTCTGCTGTTGTTGGTTCTCCATCTGCTTCTGCTGATTGTCCATTTGCTGCTGCTGGTACTGTTGCTGGTTATTCATCTGCTGCTGCTGATTCCCTAGCATAGTCTGAATGATCTGGAGGACATCAGCATTCTCTCCTCCTCCTATAGGTCCATTCGGGACTTGCCCGACGTTGTTACGACCTGAGCGTCTCTCCATCGAATGATAACTGGAATTGGAAACAATGGAAAGGAGTTCAGGATATGAAGGAATTGATCAAAGAAGGAAGCAAGACGGACTCTATAACTTTGTACATTATAGTTGGCACTAGCAAATACTAGGATTTGCCACTTGATTGTACTTTAGGTTTGAGAGCCTAGGCTCTGATACCAACCTGTAACGCCCGATCCTGGCGGATACGGACACGTCACCGCGACGTATATACGTAGGTCAGAACTGCCCCCACATATATACGCTAAGCGAAAAAGTACAATATAATCCAGAAACAGAGTATAACACAAGCGTGATATATTCATATATGCCAACAATAGAGTACAAGTACAAAGTTATACAAGTTATGAACTGATACACTTTACAAGTGTTTTTGTTTCACAACCAAGTCCAAAAGAATATACACAAAGTCTACACAAATGCTCACATAAGAGAAGGAAATCCTGTGAGCCAAAGAAATGGTACGGCACTGGAGGAACTAGAGCTGGTTGGCCTGCTCACTGAAGTACTCTTGGTCCTCAGTGGATGGATCCACTTCGTTCCAAGTCTCGGGATCTGAATATGCAAATCCACAGAATCAAGACATATCATAATAACGAGATATGGCCAACTGGCTAATGGACATGAGTAAATAAGATATAGCAGTATAAAGGTAGAGCATGAAATTCCAAAGTCCTAAAACAATACATCTACAATTAATGTCTTAATTTTATTACTTATTTCATTGTGATATCTAGCTATGTGGTCCAGCGTCCCAGTGCACATAGATCCATATCCCAATAAAACAAGGGGGTTATTGGAAATCAGCGGTTGTATCGAAGAACTATGTTTACAGTGGACCCCGTACATGCCCGGGATAACGGTCCATGATTGTTCCGTTGCTTGTAAACGGAAGCCAGCCGCTAGGCCAAACAGTAGAGTCTTATTTGTATGCTCTTGTCATGACTTGATTCCTGAATAGGGAGCAAGCTCTCCCCTCGGTCCCCTGGTGTACCGCAGGTTAGACCGGAACATGAGTTGCACAACATTTCCTAAAACCACTGTAAACACGAACACAATCGATATCCGCATGGTCTCCCCCGGACCCAATATAAGTTGATCTATTTTATACAAAAGTCAAATCTATCATGCTTGGTATAAGTGATAGCATGATAAGGTGGAGATATACAATTTAATTAACAAGTCCTACATGAAAATACATGGTAACATGTCATGAAGTATATGTCATGAGATCCTGCAAGTAACATGTCATGTGGTATCAATTATGAAGCATAAACAATACTAGCATATCATACATGTATCATGTTTAGACCAAAATCAGAAAAGAAAACAACTGAGTTAACCAGCCAGAATTAGTCGACTAGGTGAAAGATTAGTCGACTAATAGGGGTCATCAGTCGACTACTAGTCCGCAGGAGTCGACTAAAATGATTTCCAGAGAGTTTTGAAATCGACTAGGTTGGAAGGGTAGTCGACTAGGTAAATTATAAGTCGACTAATGGATATGCAAGTCGACTAAATTTGATACCTAAAATTGAGACTAATCCTCGGGACATGTTAGTCGACTAAGGCACTATGTATAGTCGACTAGAAGTATATGGTCGACTAATAATTTGGGATGAGTCGACTGGAACTGGGAGTTGGTTTTTTTAGATCTGGAATAGGTTAGTCGACTAGGTTGATAATATAGTCGACTAGGTGGGTCTAGTCGACTAGTAATGGGGTCTTAGTCGACTAAAACTGTGAAAATCAGAAAAGCTACGTTTCATCCAAGGTGGATTAGTCGACTAGTATCCAGGTCAAGTCGACTAATCCTGGGAAAAACAGAAAACATATCAGAATATCTGATAGTTGTTTGAAGGGCTAAAATACGGTTTTTATGGTTCCTACACACATGAATGATCAACACAAGCATACTAGGAAGTAGTCTAGCCTTGGTGAGTAAATATACTCACTTGGATAGGTTGTGTGGGGCTTTTACGAGTCCCGAAGAGATAGAAATCGACGAAAAGCACCAACGCGATTCTTGACGATATCGCGGACGATCCTTAAACCAAGTTGCTTGAGATGGAGAGGAAGACCTAGGGTTTGCTTTGGAGAAGGAAAGGGAAGTTGATTTCTTGGTGAAGTGAAAAAGAGAAAAGAATTGTAAAGGAAGGATTTATATAGGATTTGATTTTTGTAAAGGAGTTGCAATTAAAGAATTGGAGAGGGGTTTTATGCAAATAGGGGGTGAGGGGTGTCTCCCTTGGCCAATGGTGGCCGGCCATGGAGATGAAGAGTTAATGAGGGCATTAATGAGGAAGTGGGTGGGATTTTAGATATTTTGGAAGAGATATTTTGGAAGAGATAATTTGTTGGAAAGAAAAGAAGGAAGGAAAAAGAAAAGGAAAAAGGAGAAGAAATTATAAAAAGAGAAAATATTTTCTCTAACTCGAAAAATTAAAATATTGAAAACACGGGTTCCCGGGTTTAAATCGAGAATGCGGAAAACATTTCGGAAAATACCGAAATCGTCCGAAATTCAAGTATCTCGGAACGACTCGTAAATTTTACCAAAAATCAATAATAATACATGAAGACTAATAGTGAAATCCGTTTGAAGAATTACTTTATAGTTTGGAACTAAAAATCCCGGAACCGGAAAAATACCGACTCCGTTGGAATTTTCATAAAATCATAAAATTCTAAGAAAAAGAATGTAGATAGAAAATATGATTCTAAGAGATAATGCCTAAAGGGCTTTCTAGAAATTCCTAAAGGTTGGTGAAATAAAAATTCGGAAATCGATCAGCGACACTGGTCGACACCGGTTTTGAAGAAATTCATTTTAATTTTAGAAAATTCCAGAAAATCACATAAAATCTAATATATAAGAAAATGATATTTGAAATTGAAATTGGATAAATACGAAAGGTAAATCGGAAAATACGGCTGAAAAGCTGAATACGCAACAAGGTACGTATTCTGGAAACGAGGTATTACACCTGTAAAAGAAAATCAAAAGGAAATGTCAGAATTTTTCCTAACTTGATGTGGAGTCGGTTCAAGAAGACAAAGAAAATACCTTCAGTAGCAGCAATCATTGCTATCGGCGAAACCGTCACAAGGTCACATCCCTGTATCTCTTCCTCTAAAATATGCGAGAATTTGCTCGTATCCGGAAGAGCGGGTTCATCGCCAAAGTTGATTTCTTCGCCAGAATAATATCCATGTTCTTCGGACGATGAAGACGACAGTTCAACACAAGAGGTCTCAGCAATCGAAACCTTACCACTGAGTACCCCAATAGTAGGGCTGGGGTTGACAACCCGCGAGGTGGGCATCAATACACTGGGAGACCCAGGTTATTGTACCTCAACCCTTCTCTCATGAACTGAAGAAGGCCCAGGCTGAGTTGAGACCCTCGAGATCTCAACGTCATCCCTCCCTACCGAGTCGACCTCACGTTGCTCGACCTCTTCAGCCATGGCAGGTTCACCTACAAGTTCCCCCTCTTCCAAGATCACGTGGCCCCTGCTGCGTAGACCGCGAGGACAAAGAAGGGGGACCTCCTCTTCATCTTCCTCTTCCTCCCTCTGCTCCTCAATAATAGAAGAAACTACCTCGGACATTGAAACTTCAGCCTCCGATTCCCTCCTAGCCTTCTTCGGGATAGGCTCGCCCTTGGAAGCAGAACTGTGGGAACGTTTGGACACAGCCTGCCGACTCTTTTTAGCAGGTTGCCCCTTGGGTGCTGCTGCCCTTGGTCCCATCCCTGTCTCCCCTCCTGTTTCTTTCTCGGCTGCCTGATATTCTTCCATACCTCGCATACATTTGTTGGACTCCAATTTGTCCTTATAAGACGCTTTGATACTCTTGATGCACGAGGTATTTATTCTGAAACCAGGCATCCTACTAGCCAGGGAGTACCAAGTACAGAAGCTGAGGCTGGTATAATAATTAGGCGCCTTGTGAGGAAGACTGAAAATAGCCTTTGTCCCACCAGCCACGCTGTAGTACCATGCCCGAGCACCCTCAAACAAATTCCCGCTGAAGGAGAGGTCAGCTTGGGGTTGCTGATATACAGCTGATCATAACCGAACTGTCGAGCAAAACGACTCGACATGTAAGGCTCGATCGTACATGAATTCCTTGCCGGAAGAGCAGATACCCAGGCCGAATATTAATCAGCCACCAGAAGACTCCCGATGGCAGCCTTATGAAATCATCTGGTCCCACAATATCAGCGAATTTATCCCCGTAAGATGCACCAGCAATCTCGGGGAAGCAACGGTCGAGCTGATAGTTCGAAGCATTCAGAATACTTTTCCGAACGTAGAACATATAATAGTTGGACCAGCTCGAATTCTCCAGCTTCTGCACAAAAGGGACAAACCCCGCAGACAGAGGCACCGCCGTCATCAGTGAAGGGCAGTGCATAACATACCAAGCCATCAGATATGTATATAGGAGCTCGATCCTGGGGTTAGGGGTCTTCACTCTTGGCCTTCCCTCCGAATCAATCTCTGGCCTGCCCTCCGAGTCGACAATAGCCTCCACTTGGCACAGGCTTTTAACCAGAGTCCGTAACCCATTTTGAATTCCAGCCACCATTGTTGGAAGGAGGGCGATAGACTTTCCGTAGGCCAGTAAAACTGCCGGATACACCACATCGGCGATGATTACTTCATGTGGCAGTGTTGGCACCACACAACGCTTCAGCCATAGCATAAGGAAGCCCGCCAGTAGCGCCCGGTCAGAAATAGGAACTTGGGCCTGATGATGAAAACTTTTAAAAATCGTATCAGGTTTGAAAGTATCCTCATTTGACTCCGCGGTGTAAGAGCTCACAGAGGCGTTAATCCTTTCAAAAATTTCTTTGTCAGTTCAAGGAGCCAGGCTGGTCGCTGGGCTATCCTTCTCATTTATACCATTGAATAGGTAACTCACCCAGGTCATCTGCTTGACACCCCTGTTCCTCCAAGAGGTTATTTGGCCGCAGATGTGGAAGTGGCACAACACTTCCCAGTATGTCTCGTACACCTGAGGTTCTCCTTCTTCAAGAGATGAAGTTTTCAAATGTCGGGACGTACTCTTCATAAGGGGCATCTCCCATAACTAGCCCTAGACTTCATACAGTTCATGAAGGGCGAGCCCCATCTCTCCAACTGGAGTAAAAAATGTGCCCGTCAAAGGATTATAATGCTCTAGGATGCCATAAAAATTGTGGGAACTTTGCGGGAGGCCATACTGTACAACCCTGACCGAGTGATATAACCCTACCTGCTGCAGCAGAGTTCCAAGTTCGATAAGGACAAATCCACCATCCTACCCCACTAGGATGGTTGAATAAACCCACCCGAGTGGATGGAAGTCGATGGGAAAATCACCCCTCACTTTCATGAACTGGTTGATGAAGGTGGTGCCAAGTTGTGGGGTTTCTCCTCTCGGACATTTAGATCTGATTAATCTGGAAATAAACCAAAGACCTCTTCCCATAGCCAGCAGAGTGTATTTCTTTGGCACCTAATCTGCCAAGAGAGACACCGGAGACAAATCGGGAAAGATCCTAATTCATCACACGATGAACAGACATGTGCTGTAGATAGGACAAAGGATACATCCTCTCCATGTGGGAAGAAAGAACCTCCTATCCCCTATCTGACGGAGCCACTTATAATCCCCATCATGTAGAATCCTATCGTCCTCGTCAATGTCATCACCAAAGAGGAAAACAGGCTTCCGTAATGGAGTGCGAGAATCCGTCTCAAACAGTCCATCAGAGATAATCTCCCGGAGGGTCACCATACTGGCCTTGGAGATCCTCTCCTTTCGCTCCTTTGATTTACCAGTAGTCACAGGAGCAGTTCCCTGATGCACGAAGGTCAGATTACGATCAGCGCCACTTACGTGCCCAAAGTGGCACTTTTTGGACAAAGGGTTGGAGGAGTATCGTACTACAATGAGAACAACACTCGGTCAGAAATTTGAAAGAAAATGGCTAAGTGCTTGAAATTCAAGCGCAGGAGTGAATCCAGACGCGGGGATCAGCAAAATCTACATCCAGACTCAAAGAACACGAGGCTTGCATGAAGCCCGCATTTCAAAATCCAGAACTTAGAAAAAAATTTCTAAGTATCGGACTCAGACGCGAGATTCATTAAAACTTGCATTTTATCTTACAAGATGCAAGAATTGTAAGAAGTCTGCTTCTGAACTCCCCACACTTAAAAATATTCTGGGCATTGAGTTCGAAACGCAAGGCTCAATGAGGCCCTGTGTTCAACAAACAGGTACAGACTCAATTTGATGAAGCAAAGACGCAGAGGTCGTCAAACCCATGTCTTGCTTGTCTATCAACTCAAGAACCGCGTCTGAAGATCAAACATGGGCCTGAGCCCGCGTTGGCGGTTCACATTCAAAAGGGACTTCAGAGTTGAAAGAACTCTTTAAAAACCCCTTCAATGGCAGAAACCAGGCCAGATGATTTTATTACCTGAAATGGGGGCTTCCTGCGTGGAGGGACCACCCATTTGAATCTCCGGAGCAACCGCACTCGAGGAGGAGGAAGCGAGTTTGGTCTTTGGTGCCATTTCGACCGTAAGATCAGCGTTGAAGACGATGAAAATGAAAAAAGCTTCGAGCTTTTCTTAGCCCTAGATATAATGCTTAGCGAAGAAGAAGAAGAGTCTAATGATGACTCTTGAAAGACTGTTATCTTTTATAAGCACAGAAATCCCCAGAGATACGCGGCGCTTGGCTCGAGGCCTAATCCCCGTCTGACGCGTGGCGTGTATATTAAATGCAACGCAAAATTCGCGTACCAAAGGAAAGATGTCCCTTCAGCTCTGCTGGACATGTGGCAACGCGCCCAAAACACGGATTCGTGTTTAACAGAAAACCGCGTCCCTCCAAAAGTCGCGCCTCTTCAGCAAGGCCAAAGCCGCGCCTAATTAAACAGGTTAAGGATTGCGTCTTCATCTTAAAGATCACATCCCTCCAAGAGCTGCGTTTCTTCAGCAAACTAATAGATGCGTCCCCACTCTAAGTGAGGACTGCGTCTTTTAAAGCAATATGATCCCTGCGTCTACAAGACTTGCATTCAGTCTTTACTTCTACGAATCAGTTCAACAGTACACTGGCACAAGGAGACGACTGTTCATCCCTAGTTCAAAGTACACCAACAACAAGCTTAGAGCACTGGGGAGGTCTAGACTGCGTATTTAGACACTCGTCACAATCAATTCTGGCGGTTTCAAAGGGTTTCACAGTACACTCATGAAGACCATATTTCAGACAGGATCAAGCTCAGAGCATTTCGAATGATTGTCAGTCCAATCATGAGAAGTATGAATTCAACCAGAGTCTAAAGTATTTCAAAATCCATCCCAGTCAACCGCAGAATATTGAAAACTTTGGAGGGGGTTCTGTAGGCTGTCTAAAAATCACTAAAGACAAGTCATCAAAAAGCAGAGTCCAAACTCCAGACGCAGGGCTAATCATAGTCATCACTACAGCACCAAGACGCGAAGGACGAAAACCCGCGTCTCAGCATCAATGCAGCACCAAGACGCGAAGGTCGAAAACCGCGTCTCAGCATCACTGCAGCACCGAGACGCGAAGGACGAAACCCGCGTCTCAGCATCACTGCAGCACCAAGATGCGAGGGTCAAAACCCGCGTCTCAGCATCACTTCAGCAACAAGGCACAAGGCTCAAAACCTGCGTCTCGGTTATAACTGCCCTCGTTATTGGGTCAATTACTGCCCATATAATGAGGGAGTTAACCCTCATTATGGAGTATTTTTAGGGGACACGTTCACCTCTGAAACCTCTATAAATAACCCCGTCTGCTATAGAGAAGGGATCGGTCGATCGGATAATTCTTGGTAAAAAAAAATTTCGGTTGTGAGTTGTAGAAGCACCAAGACCTCCACTGAAGAGAAAGAGAGAGTTCAACTCTTCAACAACTACTGCGTACAAGTTTATCTTTGTCAACAATCTCTTTGAGATTCTTGGTGGACAAGAGCTGTGTTACTCCGTCTGCTATCCAAAGAGAGGATTCCCAAGAGGTCCTGACGTTCACCCGGTCAACAAAAAATAAGATTCACTTTCAACAGCCACATCAAGAGCCCAGCACTAAACAAAGGGGAGATTCAAGTGTGAACATCTTCCCTCTCTTGTAGTCGGAGTATTGATCCGTTGTAATTCTTCATTGATTCAAGAAAATTTTACACGAATTTCCCCCACCAAACAACGGCCTTGCGGAAGCTTTTAACAAGACTACTGACAAGCTTATCAAGAAATTTGTCTCAAAAAGCCAACGTGATTGGGACGACAAATTAGGTGAATGCTTATGGGCCTATCGCACGACAATACGAACCCCAACGAAGATTGCACCATTCTCCTTGGTATATGGGTGTGAGGCCATACTCCCATTAGAAATCCAAATCCCATCTTTACGAGTCGCCTTGACAGCAGAGATGACAAATGAGGAGAAACATCAACTGCGACTCCAAGAACTGGAGGCTTTAGATGATAAACATCTGCAAACCCAACAACAAATCGAGCTCTATTAAGCTAGAATTACCAGAGCCTTCAACAAGAAAGTTAAGGAGCGAACTTTCAAGAAAGGTGACCTTGTTTAGCTGTCAGAAGATATATGGTAATAACACATAAGACAAAAGGAAAATTTCAACCCAAATGGGAAGGACCATTTTAGTAGAGTTGGTCTACTCAAATGGAGCATATCGCCTCATAATCTCAGACGGTGATACGCTCATGATGTCAATCAACGGCAAATGCTTGAAGAAATACTATCCTTGATGTCACTCTTCCCCTGATCAAGTTAATACTGCATGTAACACCCCGCTCCCAGAATACGTACTTAGTTGCGTATTCAGATTTTTCGATCGTATTTTTCGAATTACTTCCTGTATTTGTTTTGTATTATGAATTATTTATATGATCGTTTTTCTTGGATCCGGATTCACGGACTCGGAGTCAGCCCTAGTCTGAACCGAGGACCCGATCCTAGGGTATTACTCGATTTGGTCTTTCTGGTATTTAGATTTGACCGATTTTAGTTTAAACATCATTTTCCAATATTTTAGATTTTTTATGATTTTTGGAATTTTCCTGAATTAAATTGAAAATCTTCAAAACCGTGTCGACCAATGCCGCTGACCGATTCCCGGATTTTTAATTTACAAACGGATTGGAATTACTAGAAGTGTCTTTTTACATTATTCCTTAAAATCACATTTCCTATCTAAATACTTTTTCTGAGGATTTTATGAATTTATGAAGATTCCACTGGATTTGGTGTCGGCCAGTATCACTGGTTGATTCCAGGAATTTTAGTTTACAATTGGGATCAAATTTCTGAATTCCTCTTTCATATTTCTTATTAGAATTATATTTTCTCCTTTCAGGCATTTTCTGAGATTTTTCAGATTTTATCAAAATCCGGCCAACCCGGTGTAGACCGATATTGACGGTTGACTTCAGGATTTTATTATGAAAATGGGATTGAATTTATGAAAACCGATTTCACCAAAAATCTTTTTATAATATTTATTATTTTTGAGAATTTTTGGGAAGCTTTCTAAGCTACTTTATTTTTAGACTTTTCCGGAGTTTTCGTGTGTTTTCCCAGATACCGGAATAGTATCCAGATATTTTTTCACTTTTCTCTCTCCTCGCTAGACGCGAGTTTCACCAACCTGGATTCTGCGTTTAATGCAGAGATCCTCTCCATACTGCATTTAATGCATTTCAGATCAACTCCAATCAAGTCATTATGACTTTTGTCCTTTTGTTAAACGCTGTATCCGCGTTTTTCCCAAACGCGAGTTTCATCCTCGCCAGACGCGAGGCTTTGTGGATGGGGACGCAGCATCTTTTGCAAGAGACGCAAGTCTCATGGCATATAAGAAATCCCAATGACAACATTATTATAATATTTCCCCCTCCTTATAAATACACCCCTATCTTCTTCTCTTTCTTTCATTTTCCTTTCTTTTTCTTTCCAGCCAACAGGCTGCAAACGACCAGCAGCCAAAGAGCCTCCTTCTCCCTCCTTGGCCACCCATTTCTCCACCATTTTCCCTCCATTTTCACCACAAATTTCACCATCATTCTCTCCTTCATCTCCTCCTCCATTCCAACAACAACAACAACCATAACACCATCTTTTCCACCTTCTTCTTCCTCATTTCTCCACCATGAACCTATTAAACTCCAAAGTTTCACCACCCTCTCCACCACCATATACACCACCTTGGCCACCAACGATCATGCCATCTTCCTCTCCTCGTCGTGCTCTTTCCGATGAGCTATTGGTTCGCTCTCCGAAACTTCTTTGTAAAACTCCAAAAATCAAAAAATGAACTAGACTTGCACCCCACTAATGGTTGGGATGTGGAGCTTTGGCCGTCCTTTCCGGCCAACTCCGGCCACTTCCGGCCACCTCCGGCCGCCGCCGGTGACCGCCGGCCATCGCAGATCATCCTCCCTTTCCCTTTTCATTCTTTCCTTCTTTCATTCTTTCCTCCTTTTCCTTCTTTC
This sequence comes from Agave tequilana, assembly GCA_038442645.1. NCBI lineage: Eukaryota > Viridiplantae > Streptophyta > Magnoliopsida > Asparagales > Asparagaceae > Agave > Agave tequilana. The sequence continues at coordinate 69,122 of JAVJIF010023044.1, read as the reverse complement.
TTTTCCTTCCTTTTCCTTTCTTTTCCTTTCCTTCTCTGATTTCTTCCTAAACCTACGTCTCCCCTCTCTCCCTTTCCTGCGTCTCTCTCTTTCTCTGTTCCCGCGTTCTCTCCCCCTCTCCATGTACACTGTTTCCCTTCTCTCTCTCTTGCCCTGTCTCTCTCTCTCTCTCTCTCTTTCACTCTATTGCTAGACGCGGCTCATCCCCGCGTTCAAGTAATTCTTTAACGTGATCTTCGCGTTCTTTTGTCAACGCAACGCGGAGTTTATACTCGCGTCTGCATTCTCCTCGTGTCCTTGCTAGAACGCGGGTCTCGAACCCCGCGTTTGTGACATCCCTGCAACGCTTTTTCCCGCGTCTCCATTCTCTCTCCTCTTGGTTCATTCTCTCTCCTCTCTCTCATTCTCTTTATCTCTCTTGATTTCCCATCTCTCTATCACTTTCTCTCTAACGCGTTGACGCGTTGATTTCCTGGATTCCGGGGATCAGGGATTTCACTATGTTTTCTAATGACTTAGGCGAGTGTTCTCGCCTTCCTCTTGACTTTCCCATTTCATCTGGTCGACTTGTATTATTCACAATTTATGCTGTTTGGAACTAACACTTTCTTTGATTGTGCTCAGCTACTACTCTATCACATGCCATGTACTTACCTGATATGTTAACACTTGACATGCCATTACTTCATACCTGTCAACTACATGCTACTATTTAACACCAGTTTGTATCACCTGACAACTGAGGTGTTATCACCTGACACCAAACATGCTACTACTTGGCAAATGCCCCTTGTTATGACATGATTTGCCACCGGACTAATATCAATCTCTTGACATGACTTATCACCTGTCACCTACATGAATACTTGTCATTGGCATGTTAAAAAACTTGATACCCGTTAAGAGTAACTCTCTACTCATGATTATCATATTACGGGAATGTAGTACCTGATCTCTTGTTATGAACTCCCGTTATGCTTGTTATGACTCCTGTTATGCCTGTTATGTACTCCTGTTATGACCAGTTATGTTCCTACTCATTCCCGTAATCTGATAATTATGTTTCATAAGCTATAAAAAGGATAACTTGCATGGGGAATGGGAGGAAGTGATGGATGCCGGTATGATGCCTTGCTTATAGTAGTGGAATACCAAAAACTGACGATTCGTGTTAGGGAGATTTCAGGCCCCCAGAAGATGCGTGTTAGGGGGATCTCAGGCCCCCATATGGCTGTGTCCCGGGCGGACGGGAACTACTATAAGTATGAGCTATCAGTTCTTCATCAGCTTCCAATAACCAACCTCGACTTGCTTATATATGGATGTATGTGTGTTGAGATGTACACCAGGACACATACCTAGATATATGGGTCGGACGAGTAATAATAATAATAGGCCAAGATGATAACTTGTTATGTTGCTCTACAACTTGGTTATACCACTTGTTTCACAATAATTGCTTTCATCAGGTTTTACTTCAGATTTCCGATTTTATGATTATTATATTATACTCGTTCATGTCTTGCCTTTCCACTTATAATCTATTCCACCAGCCTCCTGCTCTTGTTGTATTATACCATGTGCTTATCTATGCTCGCCACTTGGCTTTCGTATCACCACTCGCCTGGGGAGTTCTATCTGACTCCCCTGGATCCTCATGTCCAGGTCTTGGAGCTTGGAGCATGTGGATTCCCCCAGTTGTTGATCAGAGCGGCGCAGCTGAAGCATGGATCCCCAGCAGACCGTCTGGAGCCCTATCCTTCCAGGCCCCCTGTTCGGCTCCAGAGTTTTCCTGTTGTGACTCGGAGCCTCCCTTTGGTACTGTTCATACTTGTACATCCTTGTATTCTCGCAATTGCGCCATATCAGTGATGTAATATTCTTGTAATATTTGTCACCTCTGGTGATAACTTTGTAATTGTACTCATGTGTTGGAATGTATAATGCACCACGTGCTTCTGTACTCTGATTCTTGCCTGTACTGATGCTTAGCGTATATCGTGAGGGTATTCTGACCTGCGTATATACGTCGCAGTAACGTCTCCGTACCCGCCGGGATCGGGGCGTTACAGGATGGTATCAGAGCCTAGGCTCTACATCCTCAGTACGTCCAGATGGCAAATTAATGGTAAAGAAATTTGCAACTGGAATGCATGAGTCCTGGTTATACAATCCAACTATAAGTACAGAGTTATCTATTTTCTTGATCATCCTTCCTTTGATTCCTAATCTCTTCCATCTTTCCGCTGTTTTGATTTTTCGTGGCCTTATACCAACTTAAGATATGAATAGACTAGAGAGGTAGCGGCTGGTTCTGAATGAAGCGATTATATGATCTCTTTGGCAACTCTATGAAGCTCTGGTATTCTCAGGCTTGATCCCGATCGGGTTATCTTTCAGAAGTCAGTAGTCGGGATTCTCTCCGGGTATTCTATATTCTCGGCTATATCTTTCAGAGTGATCGATGCCTGGTATTCGGAATTCTTAACTATCGGTCTTCTTTATTTATGCTCAGTATTATCAGGGTTTCTTTATCTTCAGTATTCTGGCTCATTCTTGGAGCGACATTAAGTATGCAGTACAGTGGAAATTCTATTGCAAAGCTATGTTATCAGTCAGTAATATTCGGCATTGTTCGAAGATTTATACAGCCGGAAGTGCAGAGGATGTCTATATTTCTGATCATTGTTCAGTCAATTTGAGAGCCCTACCTATAGTGCTTCATATCTAATTGGTATAATTCCCGTCCATGTCCCCTTGTGTTCAATTTACCCCTTATCGAAATTGCGAGGACGCAATTTTTGTAAGGTGGATGGATTGTAACACCCCGCTCCCAGAATACGTACTTAGTTGCGTATTCAGATTTTTTGATCGTATTTTTCGAATTACTTCCTGTATTTGTTTTGTATTATGAATTATTTATATGATCGTTTTGTCTTGGATCCAGATTCACGGACTCGGAGTCAGCCCTAGTCTGAACCGAGGACCCGATCCTAGGGTATTACTCGATTTGGTCTTTCTGGTATTTAGATTTGACCAATTTTAGTTTTAAACATCATTTTCCAATATATTTTAGATTTTTTATGATTTTCTGAAATTTTCCTGAATTAAATTGAAAATCTTCAAAACCGGTGTCGACCAGTGCCGCAGACCGATTCCCAGATTTTTACTTTACAAACGGATTGGAATTACTAGAAGTGTCTTTTTACATTATTCCTTAAAATCACATTTCCTATCTAAATACTTTTTCTGAGGATTTTATGAATTTATGAAGATTCCACTGGATTTGGTGTCGGCCAGTATCACTGGTTGATTCCTTGAATTTTAGTTTACAATTGGGATCAAATTTCTGAATCCGCTTTCATATTTCTTCTTAGAATTATATTTTCTCCTTTCAGGCATTTTCTGATATTTTTCAGATTTTATCAAAATCCGGCCAACCCGGTGTAGACCGATATTGACGGTTGACTTCAGGATTTTTATTATGAAAATGAGATTGAATTTATGAAAACCGATTTCACCAAAAATATTTTTATAATATTTATTATTTTTGAGAATTTTTGGGAAGCTTTCCAAGCTACTTTATTTTTGGACTTTTCCGGAGTTTTCGGTGTTTTCCCAGATACCGGAATAGTATCCAGATATTTTTCCACTTTTCTCTCTCCTCGCTAGACGCGAGTTTCACCAACCTGGATTCTGCGTTTAATGCAGAGATTCTCTCCATACTGCATTTAATGCATTTCAGATCAACTCCAATCAAGTCATTATGACTTTTGTCCTTTTGTTAAACGCTGATCCGCGTTTTTCCCAAACGCGAGTTTCATCCTCGCGTCTGGGCAATTGCCAGACGCGAGGCTTTGTGGATGGGGACGCAGCATCTTTTGCAAGAGACGCAAGTCTCATGGCATATAAGAAATCCCAATGACAACATTATTATAATATTTCCCCCTCCTTATAAATACGCCCCTATCTTCTTCTCTTTCTTTCATTTTCCTTTCTTTCTCTTTCCAGCCAACAGGCTGCAAACGACTAGCAGCCAAAGAGCCTCCTTCTCCCTCTTTGGCCACCCATTTCTCCACCATTTTCCCTCCATTTTCACCACAAATTCCACCATCATTCTCTCCTTCTTCTCCTCCTCCATTCCAACAACAACAACAACCATAACACCATCTTTTCCACCTTCTTCTTCCTCATTTCTCCACCATGAACCCATTAAACTCCAAAGTTTCACCACCCTCTCCACCACCATATACACCACCTTGGCCACCAACGATCATGCCATCTTCCTCTCCTCGTCGTGCTCTTTCCGACGAGCTATTGGTTCGCACTCCGAAACTTCTTTTGTAAAACTCCAAAAATCAAAAAATGAACTAGACTTGCACCCCACTAATGGTTGGGATGTGGAGCTTTGGCCGTCCTTTCCGGCCAACTCCGGCCACTTCCGGCCACCTCCGGCCGCCGCGGTGACCGCCGGCCATCGCCGATCATCCTCCCTTTCCCTTTTCATTCTTTCCTTCTTTCATTCTTTCCTCCTTTTCTTTTTTCTTTCTTTCCTTTCCTTTTCCTTTCTTTTCCTTTCCTTCCCTGATTTCTTCCTAAACCTGCGTCTCCCCTCTCTCCCTTTCCTGCGTCTCTCTCTTTCTCTGTTCCCGCGTCTCTCTCCCCCTCTCCATGTACACTGTTTCGCTTCTCTCTCTCTTGCCCTGTCTCTCTCTCTCTCTCTCTCTCTCTCTCTCTCTCTCTCTCTCACTCTATTGCTAGACGCGGCTCATCCCCGCGTTCAAGTAATTCTTTAACGCGATCTTCGCGTTCTTTTGTCAACGCAACGCGGAGTTTATACTCGCGTCTGCGTTCTCCTCGTGTCCTTGCTAGAACGCGGGTCTCGAACCCCGCGTTTGTGACATCCCTGCAACGTTTTTCCCGCGTCCCATTCTCTCTCCTCTGGTTCATTCTCTCTCCTCTCTCTCATTCTCTTTCTCTCTCTTGATTTCCCATCTCTCTATCACTTTCTCTCTAACGCGTTGACGCGTTGATTTTCTGGATTTCGGGGATCAGGGATTTCACTATGTTTCTAATTACTTAGGCGAGTGTTCTCGCCTTCCTCTTGACTTTCTCATTTCATCTGGTCGACTTGTATTATTCACATTTATGCTGTTTGGAACTAACACTTTCTTTGATTGTGCTCAGCTACTACTCTATCACATGCCATGTACTTACCTGATATGTTAACACTTGACATGCCATTACTTCATACCTGTCAACTACATGCTACTATTTAACACCAGTTTGTATCACCTGACAACTGAGGTGTTATCACCTGACACCAAACATGCTACTACTTGGCAAATGCCCCTTGTTATGACATGATTTGCCACCGGACTAATATCAATCTCTTGACATGACTTATCACCTGTCACCTACATGAATACTTGTCAATGGCATGTTAAAAAACTTGATACCCGTTAAGTGTAACTCTCTACTCATGATTATCATATTACGGGAATGTAGTACCTGATCTCTTGTTATGAACTCCCGTTATGCTTGTTATGACTCCTGTTATGCCTGTTATGTACTCCTGTTATGACCAGTTATGTTCCTACTCATTCCCGTAATCTGATAATTATGTTTCATAAGCTATAAAAAGGATAACTTGCATGGGGATGGGAGGAAGTGATGGATGCCGGTATGATGCCTTGCTTATAGTAGTGGAATACCAAAAACTGACGATTCGTGTTAGGGGGATTTCAGGCCCCAGAAGATGCGTGTTAGGGGGATCTCAGGCCCCCATATGGCTGTGTCCCGGGCGGACGGGAACTACTATAAGTATGAGCTATCAGTTCTTCATCAGCTTCCAATAACAAACCTCGACTTGCTTATATATGGATGTATGTGTGTTGAGATGTACACCAGGACACATACCTAGATATATGGGTCGGACGAGTAATAATAATAATAGGCCAAGATGATAACTTGTTATGTTGCTCTACAACTTGGTTATACCACTTATTTCGCCACAATTGCTTTCATCAGGTTTTACTTCGGATTTCGGTTTTATGATTATTATATTATACTCGTTCATGTCTTGCCTTTCCACTTATATTCTATTCCACTAGCCTCCTGCTCTTGTTGTATTATACCATGTGCTTATCTATGCTCGCCACTTGGCTTTCGTATCACCACTCGCCTGGGAGTTCTATCTGACTCCCCTGGATCCTCATGCCAGGTCTTGGAGCTTGGAGCGTGTGGATTCCCCCAGTTGTGATCAGAGTGGCGCAGCTGAAGCATGGATCCCCAGCAGACCGTCTGGAGCCCTATCCTTCCAGGCCCCCTGTTCGGCTCCAGAGTTTTCCTGTTGTGACTCGGAGCCTCCCTTTGGTACTGTTCATACTTGTACATCCTTGTATTCTCGCAATTGCGCCATATCAGTGATGTAATATTCTTGTAATATTTGTCACCTCTGGTGATAACTTTGTAATTGTACTCATGTGTTGGAATGTATAATGCACCACATGCTTCCGTACTCTGATTCTTGCCTGTACTGATGCTTAGCGTATATACGTGAGGGTATTCTGACCTGCGTATATACGTCGCAGTAACATCTCCGTACCCGCCGGGATCGGGGCGTTACACTGCACTTCTGATCAAAACTCCAGATCTAAGAAGAGTTTCTTTCCCTTACTAGATCGAGCACTGGTTGCATCATGATGCTTGATGTAAATATTGAGAAAGAAACAAAATGCGAAACTTTAGTTTTAGCATTAGTTACTCTTTTGATTGACATCCGATGCCTCCAACGGTCAAGGATAGAGGAAAATGTTGGCTTTTAAGCCCAATATAAGTCTTCAACAACTCATCATGCTGAGGGAAATAGCATGGTTAGCCCAACTCAAACAGTAGTTGTAAAGGCACACCAAATCCGTTGATAGCTGAGGGTTTGGTAAAAATCCTAGTGGTCTTGATCCCACTCTCTCCTCCCAAAATCTCTTACCAATTCTTACTCACAGAATGGTAGGATCACAAAAAATACCGGTGTTCATCTCCTTAATGAAATGAACTGGATTATGTCAAGTTAATATTAAACCTCTAACAATAAAACTCTTTAAAAATACTCGCTGTTATGTTAATACTTCACCTCTAAAGGCAAATTTTCCATGTCTCTAGAAAGTCAACAGTTGTCACGTTAATACTAAACCTCTGACAGTATAGTTCACTTTCTACCAAAATCCCCTACCAATTCTCTTCCATAGAAGGGTAGGTCCACAAATGCAATCATTGCTATGTTAACACTATACCTCTGACAATGAAAACTTCAATACTCCCCAGTGAGTACAAACTTTACTTGTCTCAACTCTGTATAGAGTAGCAAGTCTTCAAATTTGTCAAGTTAACATTATACCTCTGACATCCAAACTTCACTTGTCAATTCTCATCAATAGAATGACAAATCCTCAAAATTACTCATACCGCAAATTGATTACTATCAAGTTAACATTATACCTCTGACAAATTACTGTTAAGTTTAACATTACACCTCTAACAGTGATTAAGTTGCTGCCAAGTTCAATATCAAACCTCTGACAGTTACTTTTCCTCAGGCTTCCGTATCGAAGCTGAGATGAGCGACGCTAAGTTTAACATTATACCTCTAGCGTCCAGTTCATTGCTAAGTTCAACATTACACCTATGGCCATGAATTTCCCTCAGACTTCCTTGTCGAAGTCGAGATGACAATGCAAGTTCAAAATTACACGTCTAGTATTACCTTCACTGCCAAGTTTGATATTACACCTATGACAGTGACGCTTTCAGTCTTCCCAAATGAAGCTGAAACTCTCATTGAGTCAAGTTAATATCGTACCTCTGACTCACATCCTTATCAAGTTAACATCACACTCCTGACAAGATTAATCCAACCCGTTAAGTTAATAGCATACCTCTAACGGTAAAAGTTCTTCTAGACCCCCCGCTAGTTTAGTTTCCCTTGTTATTCTTGTTAACAGAATAACAAGTCTACTTAAAAAAAAATATTGTTAGGTTAACATTACACCTCTAGCAGTGTTTCCATCAAATCTCCAGCTGAGTCCTAGTCAAGTTTATACTAAACCTCTGATGAATACCCATTTGTAATCCGCCGTAGGGGTGGAAACTTCACTTGTCGTTCTCATTCATAAATTGGCAAGTTCACGAAAACTATTCTACTCCTGCCAAGTTAGCATCACACCTCTGACAACATTCTTAAATTCCTGAAACGGAATTTTCCCCTACTTCGACTTGCTAAGATAATTATTGCATTTTTTTAGCAAGTCAGAGTTCCTAATTCTATGTGTCTGATTTTCAGTGCGAAAAAGGAATTCAAGACATATAAGGAGACAAAAAAAAGTGTCACTTTTATTGATATTCAAACATATGAAAGTGATACAAGACGCTCTCTTATACAGTAAGACTGAGTGTTACAATAAAGTAGTACAAAGAAGTCCCTCTCTCTCAGTAAAAGGTTGCACTCACTCCTTGAGGCATTTTCACCACTCTAAATACAAGTTGTTTGGAAGAGCGCCGAAGAAAAGCTGATCAGTGTTGAGACGATCGGATGCTGATTACACCATGATGCATGATGTAAACATTGAAGAAACTCATCGCTAACCAAGAACAATGGTGTTTCTTGAGGTCGAAATGCAGAAGAACATTCTGATTCCACCCGACCAACTGGTGTGGGCCATAGTCCTTCATTGATGAACATCTCTACCACCAGAAAGTCATCTAATGAATATGGGTTTTTCGTCGATGTCACTTCTGGGGTTAAGATTAGTGAAGGGAGAATCCAAGACCTTACAGGTAACGTCCTCTTTCTCGTGACCTGCAAGAGGACCATACCCACCATCATACCCACTGTGACCATGACAAACTCGGGGGCATCGCTAGTGCGTCATGTCCGATAAGGCCTTGACGGATGTCATTAACCACGTGAATCCTCCTTGCCCATGAACATGAGCTTTGATTCCCTGAGTGCTCGCCAATCGAATAAGCTTGCTGGTCGAAATATTCTCCCAAGAGCCCAGTGAAGATGCAAAAGGCTGACTGAGACTACCCGAATCTGCAAGAAATAAAAACTAGAAGGTTAAAATTCTGTTAACACAGAAATAGAAAAGTTTAGGCGCAGACGCGGTTGAAGTTGTGAACTTCAGACACAGATTTAACCAGCGCAGATCTGAACGCGGTCTGATTTTAAACCCGCGCCCAAGATACGAGACGCGAGGTAGATTGGACGCAGAAGTCGTCACACCCGCGTTTAAGAAACGGGAGTTGCCACATCCAAGTCCAAGGGCCTCGAAAGAATTAAGATTCTTTAAATCAAGAACCTCAAACGCGAGCTTTGTGTACAAAGCTCGCGTCTCAAGATCCAAGTACAGAGTTCATCACACTCGCATTCAAAATATTTTGAGTTAAAATCCAAGGTCAATCGACTCGTGCTTCATCAAGAAGTCTAAAAGTCACGACTTCCGAATAACGGGCGCATCAGTCAGACATCAAGAGAAGATCAAGAGATCGAATCTCTTTGAGGGCAAGAAAACAGAAACTCAGTGGGACTGAGTATTTCATGGTGACAAGCGGTTCTTACCTGCGGAAGAACCCTCTAGAGGTTAAACTTTATGCCTCAAGGCGCCACCGTAAAAGGTACTTAAAGTGATGCTTTTTGATCTTAAAATGACAGTGATAATCACTAGAGAAGATTAAAGGAAAGCATGAAAACTTTGAGTTCAGAAAGCATTGAAGCTTCGAGTTCTTGCTGTTCATTGGAACACATTCCCTTGAAGGGAAGATAGACAAATCAAGATGAAGACCTTCAGAGCGCATGCTCGCAAAGGAAAATAGTCTAGATAATCGACTGTTAAGGGGATGAGGCCTATTTATAGGCAAGCCATAAGGCCTGTAACTAATGGCGTAAAAATCAGAGCCATCAGCCTTAATTCCTGCACGAATGTCAAAGCCCAATAAGGAGCTGACGCGTGGATTGTCACTTCGGGAAACATCGGAGGACACAAGTCCCCAATCGTCAATGCCTACTTGGCATTTAAAGATCTAACAAGATCTTTAAGACGGGCTGCATGCGACGCTTAGGAGGCTGCGTCAGGCGCAGACTCAAAGGTCGCGTCCTGAAACCCGCGTCCTTTCATGAAACCGAAGACTGTGTTCCTTTCATTCCTACTGAAGGGGCCACAACCGCGTCTTCTGAAGTGGTCTAAAGTTGTATCCCCTCAACAAGCTGGGTCCACCGAATTATGCCTTGAGTTCACACCAATTCATAAGACTTAAAAGATGCGTCCTGAAATCCGCGCCCTCATCAACCAGTTGAGGCTCGCGCGCTATTCTTGAGGGGCCCAAAACCGCGCCTCTACTGCAAGATGAAAGCCACATCTCCATTATAAATTCAACACAACCTGAGTTTGCGCCCTATCAAAGGACCAGAGCCGCGTCTCTACTGAGCCATGTTGCATCCGCGTCTACTAGCTGAGATCCGTACGTCAGTCTTGAGGAGCCCAAGATCGCATCTCCACTACATCCTGAATTCTGCATCCTTACAGAATCAAGGGCCACGTCCATAGATCCGCGTCCTTTCATAAGTATGAAGGCCGCGTTCCCTTTACTGAAGAACATAATTCGCGTTTCAGAATAACACCATTTTGTCTTTGAGCCAGAGCCGCGTCCTTATCCAAAAGAAAATTTCACGCGTCTTCCTTGGTGAGCCTGAACGGCGTCTCCATTAGCAAGTCAGAGTCGTGTTTCCCAGAATCGCGTCTCCACTAAAAATGAGAGCCGCGTCTCACTCAAGAACTCTGTTTAGCCTGAGTTTATTATACATGGTCGACTAAAGACTGCGTTTTCACAAACAATCAACGATTACGGTTATGAAAACTGAGTTCATCTACAGCCAGCAAAGAATTTGAAAGGATAAAGATGAAACAAAGCTATGAAGACTTTTATTATTTGATTCAAAAATGATAAAAGTAATACAGACACTCTTATTTGACAAATGGAGTGTTACAAAAAAAAAGGGGTGAACAATACAAAAAAAAAGGAGAAGAAGGTTAATAATCCTGCTTCGCCAAAGAACGGATTTGTTCCCAGAGGTAATACATCTCGTGCTGACGTGCCCTTTCAGCTTCCATCAGAGCTTGGACCCACAGCTCCTCCTCAGACAAAAATCTCTTCGTAGCCAGTTGCGCCTGAAGAGACTCCAATCTGAAGGAATGAGCAGAGAGGTTTTCTTCAACCTGTGTCCTGACAGTTTCCAGCTCCTTCCAGCCTTTTTCTAGCAGTAACAAGTTTCTGCTCATTGGTCTCGATCAAGGCTTGCGCCCTGGCAATGATAATTCAAGCAGTGGCAATAACCTGCTCTGCACTCTGTATGACGATTTCAGATTCCTTGGAATCATGAATCAGTCTTTGGTGGTTAGCTTGGAAATGCTGGAGATGACGGGCCTCTTCAGCTATTTGTTCCTCCATCTCCTTTCGTTCATGTTTTGAGCGGCAAGAAGCTTACTCAGTATCGACCGAGCCTCATCCACTGAGCCAGCATTCTCCAGAGTCTTGAGCTCTTTTAGGTGGCTCCCCAGCTACTCAACCAGCACCAGGCACGCCCTAGCCTGCGAAGGACTCTCGGTATGACCAATGTTCTTGATCTGATTTTCGAGAAGTACTCGGGCAAACTCAAAAGTACTGCCCCCAGAAAGGATCAGGTCAACACAGGACCTTATGGAAGCAAAAAACTGTTGCACCATTTGACAGACTAGCTCTTTCATGATGTCGTTAGCTGGAGATAACCCTGCTGATGTACTCCCGGACCCTTTTCCATGACAAGTTGAGAGACGGGAACCAGTTCAACTTGCGCAGGAGTGAGGCTGATAATAGGTTCGTCAGATACTGAGGTAGTCACCGATACCTTCGGGACAGTTATTATTGTAGCAGCTTCCACTACAACAGAAACAACAGCAAACTCTATGGCACTGGGCTCCCTGGCTGAAGTTTGAATTGTGCTATCTTCTACGCCAATGCTTGCCGTAGGATCCTTTACTTGAGCTACCCCAGTGCTCTCTATAAATCATAACATTAAAATGTCAGTGGTAACGATAAAAAGGAGAATATCCAATACGTCAGTATTCTCTTACCAAGTTGAGGATCTGAAGGTGGCAAACTCCTGGATAGGTCACGTGGGGTTGAGGCTTCCCCGACTTCGACAATTGCACTCTCTTGAGGCATTCCGGTAAAAGGAGCCTCAAGACCCTCCTGCTGGGCCAGCTCTTGGATCATTTCCTTAATATGAGAAGAAGTTGTGGCTTCACTATCAGCAGCCAGCTCTGTAGAAGAAAGTCAAAAGGAAATGTCAGAACTCTTTCCTAACTTGATGAGAAACCGGTTCAAGAAGACAAAGAAAATACCTTCAGTAGCAGCAATCATTGCTATCGATGAAACAGTCACAGGGTCATATCCCTGTATCTCTTCCTCTGAGATATGCGAGAATTTGCTCGTATCAGGAAGAGCGGGTTCATCGCCAAAGTCGACTTCTTCGCCAGAATAGTATCCATGTTCTTCGGATGATGAAGACGACAGTTCAACACAAGAGGTCTCAGCAATCGAGACCTTACCACTGAGTACCCCGTAGTAGGACTGAGATCGAAACCCGCAAAGTGGGCATCAATGCACTGGGAGATCCAGGCTGCTGCACCTCCACCCTTCTCCCATGAGCTGAAGAAGGCCTGGGCTGAGTTGAGACCCCTGGAATCTCAACGTCATCCCTCCCCACCAAGTCAACTTTGGGTCGCTCGACCTCTTCAGCCATGACGGGCTCACCCGCGAGTTTCCCCTTGGCCAAGATTACGGGGCCCCTGCTGCGTAGACCGCGAGGACAAAGGATGGGAACTTCCTCTTCCTCTTCTTCTTCCCCCTACTCCTCAACACTAGAGGGAACTACTTGGACATTGAAGCTTCAGCCTCCGATTCCCTCCTAGCCTTCTTAGGGATAGGCTTACCCTTGGAAGCAGAGCTGTGAGAATTTTTGGACACAGCCTGCCGACTCTTTTTAGCAGGCTGCCCCTTGGGTACTACTGCCCTTGGTCCCATCCCTATTTCCCCTCCTGTTTTCTTCTCGGCTGCCTGATATTCGTCCATACCTCCCAGTTTGTTGGACTCCAACTTGTCCTTATAAGACGCCTTGATGCTCATAATGCAAGAGGTATTTATTCCGAAACCAGGCATCCTACTAGCTAGGGAGTACCAGGTGCAGAAACTGAGCCTAGTATAACAATTGGCATCTTGTGAGGAAGGCTGAAAACAGCTTTTGTCCCTCCAGCCACGCTGTAGTACCACGCTTGGGCATCTTCAAATAAATTTTCGCTGAAGCAGAGTCCAGCATTGGGGTTGCCGATATATAGTTGATCATAGCCAAACTGTCGAGCGAAACGACTGGGCATGTAAGGCTCGATCGTACATGAATTCTTTTGCCGGAAGATCAGATATCCTGGCCGAATATTAATCAGCCACTAGAAGACTCCCGATGGCAGCCTTGTGAAATCATCTGGTCCCACAAGGTCGGCAAATTTATCTCCATAAGACGCACCAGCAATCTCGGGGAAGCAACGGTCGAGCTGATAGTTCGAAGCGTTCAGAATACATTTCCGAACATAGAACATGTAATAGCAAGACTAGCTCGAATTTTTCTGCTTCTGCACAAAGGGAACAAAACCTGCAAAAAGAGGCACCGCCATCATTAATGAAGGGTAGTGCATAACGTACCAAGCTATCAAGTACGTATACAGAAGTTCGATCTTGGGGTTAGGGGTCTTCACTCTCAGCCTTCCCTCTGAATCAACTTCTGGCCTGCTCTTGGAGTCGACAATGGCCTCCACTTGGCACAGGCTTTTAACCAGAGCCCGTAAATCACTTTGAATTCCAGCCACCATCGCCAGAAGGAGAGCGATAGACTTTCCGTAGGCGAGCAAAACTGCCGGGTACACCACATCAGCAACAATTACTTCATGCGGCAATGTGGTATCGCACAACGTTTCAGCCACAGCATAAGGAAGCCTGCCAATAGGGCCCGATCAGAAATAGGAACTCGGGCCTGATGATGAAAACTTTCAAAGACCGTTTCAGGTCTGAAAGTATCCTCGTTTGACTCAGTGGTGTAAGAGCTTGCAGAGGCATCGATCCTCTCAGCAATTTTCTCGTCAGTGCAAGGAGCCAAACTAGTCACCGGGCTATCCTTCTCATTTATGCCATTGAACAGATAGCTCGCCCAGGACATCTGCTTGACACCCCTGTTCCTCCAGGAGGATATTTGGCCGCAGATGTGTAAGTGGCACAATACTTTCCAATACGTCTCATATACCTGAGGATCCTCTTTCTTTAGAAGATGAAGCTCCTCAGAAGTCGGGACGTATTCTTCATAAGGGGCATCTCCCATTACAAGGCCCGAGACTTTATACAGTTCATGAAGAGCGAGCCCCATCTCTCCGACTGGAGTAAAAATATGCCTGTCAAAGGATTATAATGTTCCAGGACACTATAAAAATTGTGGGAACTTTGCGGGAGGCCATACTGTACGGCCCTGACCGAGTGATATAGCCCCACCTGCTACAACAGAGCCCCGAGCTCAACAAGCACGAATCCAACCATCCTACCCCACCAGGATTTGTTGGTAGAATGAACCCACCCGAGCAGACGAAAGTCGACTGGAAAATCACCCCTAACTTTCATAAATTGGTTGATGAAAGTAGAGCCAAGCTGAGGGGTTTCTCCCTTCGGACACTCAGGCCTAACTAACCCAGGAAATAAACTAAAACTATCTTTCCCATGGCCTGCAGAATATACTTCCTTGGCACCTAATCTGCCAAGAGAGACGCCGGAGACAAACCGGAAAAGATCCCAATCCATCGCACGATGAACGGACATGTGCTGAAGATAGGACAAGGAATACATCCTCTCCATATTGGGAAGAAAGAACCTCCTGTCCCCCATCTGACGGAGCCACTTGTAATCTCCATCATGCAGAATCCTATCATCCTCGTCAATGGCGTCACCGAAGAGGAAAGCACGCTTCCGTAACGGAGTGTGGGAATCTGTCTCGAACAGCCCATCAGAGATAACTCCCGAAGGGTCACCATGCTGATCTTGAAGATCCTCTCCTTTCGCTCCATTGACTTACCAGTAGTCACAGGCGCAGTTCTCTGAAGCATGAAGGTCAGATTACGATCGACGCCACCTACGTGTCCAAAGTAGCACTTCTTGGATAAGGGGTTGGAGGTGTATCGCACTGCAATGAAGATGACACTTAGTCAGAAATCTAAAAGAAATGGCTAAGTGCTTGAGGGTCAAATGCAGAAATGAATCCAGACACGAAAATCAGCAAAATCCGCGTCTAGATTCAAAAATACGAGGCTTGCATGTAGCCCGCATTTCAAAATCCATAATTTAGAAAAATTTCTAAGTATCGGACACAGACGCGAAATTCAGTAAAACTCGCAAGACGCGAGAATCATAAGAAGTCTGAGTCTGAACTCCCTATACTTAGAAATATTCTGAATATTGAGTCCAAAACATAAGGCTCAATTAGGCCCGCGTTCAACAAACAGGTACGGACTCAAGTTGATGAAGTAAAGACACAGAGGTCATCAAATCCGCGTCTTGCCTACCAATTCAAGAACCGCGTCTGAAGATCAAACACGGGCATGAGCCTCGTGTTGGCGGTTCACATTCAAAAGAGACTTAAGAGTTAAAAGAACTCTTTAAGCCCTTCTATGGCGGAAACCAAATCAGATGGTTTTACTACCTGAAATAGGGGCCTCCTGCGTGGAAGAAACGCCTATCTGAGTCTCAGGAGCAGAGTGCTCAAGGACGAAGCCACATGCTTAGCTTTGGGGCCATTTTGACCATGAAATCAATGCTGAAGACGTTAAAACTGGAAAAAAGCTTTTAAGCTTTTTCTTAACTCTCGATAGAAAGCTCAGTGAAAAAGAAGAAGAGTCTAATGATGACTCTTGAAAGACTGTTGTCTTTTATAGGCACAGTGATTCGCAGAGATACGCGGCGCTTGACTCGAGGCCTAATCCCCACCTGACGCGTGGAATGCATATTAAATGCAGCATAAAATTCACGCGCCAAAGGAAAGATGTCCCCTCAATTTCGCCGGATAGATGGCAACGTGCCCAAAGCACGGATTCGTGTTTAACAAAAACCACGTCCCTCCAAAAAGTCGCGCCTTTTCAGCAAGGCCAAAATCGCACCTAGTTAACAGAGTGAGAGCTACGTCTTCATCTCAAAGATCGTGTCCCTCCAGGAGCCACGTTTCTTCAGCAAACTAATAGATGCGTCCCCACTCCAAGTGAGAATTGCGTCTCCAAAGCAACATGACTTCTGCGTCTACAAGACTTACATTCAGTCTTTGCTTCTATAAATCAGTTCAACAATACACTAGCACAAGTAGACGACTGTTCACCCCTGGTTTGAAGTACACCGATAACCTGCTTAGAGCACTGAGGAGGTCTGGACTGCGTATCTAGACACTCACCACGATCATCTCTGATGGCTTCAAAGGGTTTTACAGTACACTCACGAAGACCATACTCCAGATGCGATCAAGCTCAGAGTATCTCAAATGATTGTCAGTCCAATCATGAGAAGTATGAATTCAACCAGAGTCCAAAGTTTTCGAAATTCGTCCCAGTCAACCGCAGAATATCAAAAACTTTGGAGGAGGTTCTATAGACTGTCTAAAAATCACTGAAGACAAGTCAGCAAAAGCAGAATCTAAGCGCTAGACGCAAGGTTAATCATCGCCACCAGTATGGCACCAAGACGCGAGGGTCGAAACTCGCGTCTCAACATCACTGCAAGGACCAAGACGCGAGGGTTGAAACCCGCGTCTCAGCATTATTGCAGTACCAAGACGCAGAGTCCAAAGCCCGCGTCTCACGAGAAGCTTGATGCAGAATTAGAAGCTCGCGTTTCTTAAGCATCACTTCAATGGCAAGACGTAAGATTCAAAACCGCGTCTCAGTTATAACTGGCCTCATTACTGGGTCAATTATTGCCCACGTAATGAGGGAGTTAACCCCCCATTATGGAGTGTTTTAGGGGGCACGTTCACCCCCTGAAACCTCTATAAATAGCCCAATTTGCTATGGAAGAGAAGTCAGAAAAAAGGTCGGATAATTCTTGGTCAAAAGAACTTCGGTTGTATACTGTAGAAGCACTAAGACCTCCAGCTGAAAAGAAGAGAGAATTCAACTCTTCTAACAACTTGCTGCGTCCAAGTTCATCTTTGCCTACACTCTCCTTGAGATCCTTGGCAGACAGAAGCCTTTTACTTCGTCTACCATCCAAAGAGAAGATTCCCAAAAGGTCCTGACGTTCACCTGGTCAACGAAAAATAAGATTCACTTTCCATCGCCACGTAAAGAACCCGGTACTAAACAAAGGGGAGATTTAAGTTTGGATATCTCCCCTCTCTTGTAAGAGGATTATTGATCCGCTGTAACTTTCTTTACAATCAAATAAAGAATTTACTCCTCGATCTTCAATTTTCCTCAACCAACATTGACACTTTGAAAAGACGAACTCCAAGGCATCTCTGCGACCGATCCGAATGAAGTCTAATTTGTCGACATTTCTAAATGACAAGTCACAGGCAGGCAAAAAACTGTTCATCTATGATGGACAAACTAATGATTTGGACTTCACTGATCCAGTGAAGCAGATAGTGAACCAAGCATTTGCCTTCTGAAAAAACCCAAAAAGAAAGACTCCTAGCTTCGCAGCAAGCTCACTGCTAGCTTCCCAGCGAGCTATCAATAGCTCAGCTGTGGGCTCACCTCCTGGCTTCACTTGAAGCGTCTTATAACTCTGTTGAAGAGCTCTCTCTTAGTTTCGCTGCAAGCTCAGTGTTAGCTTCGCAGCAAGCTCAATAGCTCTGCTATGAGCTTGTCTTTTAGCTTCGCATGAAGCTCTCTTTTTAGCTCCGCTGTGAGCTTATCCTCCTAGCTCCGCTCTGGGCTCTTTATGGTCATTTTTGACCAGTTAGATCTCAGCACGAGATTTATGTGATCATTATCACATTTTAGGCAGTTGCTTACCATGATCCAATCACTCATCAATCAGTTGGAGAGGATCAAGGGAAATTCCTTAAATAACTGGAGAAAATCAAGGGGTTGTTATAACAACCTTAAACCAACTGGCTGATAAGCTCTGCTGGCGCAAGCTAACTTCGTAGAGGCTATGTTTAGCCTCGCAGTGAAGCTAGACTATGTTGAGTTTTAGGAGAACAGTTAGACCCCTTGAAGCCTATAAATAGCCCACTGTTAGGCAGGCTCTAGGCTGGATTTTTGATAGCCCTTGGCTGAAAAATTCAGAAGAAGGCTGATCTTTTTAGAGAGAGATTTCATAAGAGATCACTCTTTAGCTTTCAGCTTTTCTCAGAGAACTTTACTTCTCTTTCGGGGTACTAATACTCTTACGATCTTCCTTTCTCAAAGGATTTTTAGAACCAGGCGAGAAGGAAATTCTTAAGCAGGAGACTTAAAGACTCGATCACTCACATCGTCAACAGAATAAAGTGATCGCGCGCTGACCAGACTTCTACCGGCAGACTTCTCCAGAAATCTCAGTAAAAGATTCTTGTAACTTTCTTTTTACTTGTAATTTTCTACAACACTTTTGTAAAGTTTTCCCACTTTGACTCTAAAAGAAAACAAGATGACGACTCTACTGGGGACGGTCTTCTTCACCAACAGGAAGACGGTGTCGCGATGTGATGATGAGACCCTTGGTCTACTCTTGAGATATTGGTCATTCAATTTGACCAAGAGAGATTTGAGCAAATTCTCTCTGAGGGTGGCTCAAACCCCAGCAATACACCCAAGCACAGGAAGATCTTAGTGGCTAGGTCTCCTCTAACCACTGCTCGAAAGTAAGTCTCTGACGAGATGAAGTAGGCTACCTGCAGGCCGAACTCAATCTTAACAGAGGCTAAACTAGGTTCGGGCTAGCACCTGTATGCTGTGTGCGAAGCTAGATCGGTCTCTAAGGCTTTCTGGATTGAAAAATCCACTTCAGCCTAATGCAAGGTGTAGGCTATCTAAAAATCACTAAAGACAAGTCATCAGAAAGCAGAGTCCAAACTTCAGATGCAGGGCTAATCACTGCAGCATCAAGGCGCGAGGGTCGAAACCCGCGTTCACTGCAGCATCAAGACGCGAGGGTCGAAACCCGCGTCTCAGCATCACTGCGGCATCGAGGCGCGAGGTTCGAAATCTGCGTCTCAGTATCACTGCAGTATTAAGACGCGAGGGTCGAAACCTGCGTCTCTGTATCATTGTAGCACCAAGGCGCGAGGGCCGAAACCCGCGTCTCAGTTATAACTGCCCTCGTTATTGGGTCAATCACTGCCCATATAATGAGGAAGTTAACCCCCATTATGGAGCGTTTTTAGGGGGCACGTTCACCCCTGAAACCTCTATAAATAGCCCCGTTTGCTATGGAGAAGGGGTCGGTTGATCAGATAATTCTTGGAGAAGAATTTGGCTTGTGAGCTGTAGAAACCCCGAGATTTCCACAGAAAAGAAAGAGAGTTCAACTCTTCAAGCAACTTGCTGCGTACAAGTTAATCTTTGCCTACAATCTCTTTGAGATTCCCGGTCGACAGGAGCTGTGTTACTCCGTCTGCCATCCAAAGAGAAGATTCCCAAGAGTACCTGACGTTCACCGGTTAACGGAAAACAAGATTCACTTTCCACCGCCACATCAAGAACCCAGCATTAAACAAAGGGGAGATTCAAGTCTAAACATCTTCCTCCCTTGTAGTCGGAGTGTTAATCCGCTGTAATCTTTCATTTGATTCAAGGAAATTTTACAAGGAACAGACTCTCAGAAAATAAGAGATGGCGACTCCGCTGGGGACTTCTTTCTCTACTGACGAGCAAGTTGTGGCGCAAGGTGATGTCACCCGTTTAGGGAAAATGGTCGAATCACTTGTCGTAGAATTCGACCAGGCGAAGTATGAGGAGTTCCTCTCTTCTGGCTCTAAGAGCCCAAAGGCAAGAGTCTACCAAAAAGTCTCTTCGGGGACTTGCTCTCAAGTTCGCTCCGAGATTCTCCCAGACGCGACTGGCGAGAAGGATGTCGTGGCTAATCGCATCATGCGTAACGCCCGCCAACGTCTCTCAGGAGACCCGCGTGATTAACGTTCTTGATGTCCAGCCAGTCCATCCCCTTCCTCAGCGCCAGGTTGCCGGGGGTTCCCTTCAACCCCCACACATAACCGGAACGCTGAACGGCGACAGAGGCGGCGTGCGCGTCAACTACAAGTTGGAACAACTGTTTGTCCAATAGAGATAGGACGTGAAGTTCAGACCGGCATCTCTTCTGTACCGTATCAAACACGTGAAGTCCGCGTTTGGCAACCTAAACGTGAGATTCACCAAGCTTGAGTTTCTGAAGCACCGCTTGCCAAACGCCAACGCGAAGTTCGTGCTCTCTGTCAAAGACACGAGACACACGCCTCTATAAGCGGGACCCAGCAGCCCTGCGTTTCTCAAGCATCTTTGTCCAGATGCGATAATCGGCAACACGAGAGCCGCGTCTCTTCTGAGCAGAGACGCCAGACTCGCGTTCCAGAGCCGCGACGCAAGAGCTGCGTTCATGAGCCCCGCGTCTCAGAACCCTGCGTCTCAGCTGTACGAAGCAAGGATAACTCTCGCTAGTTGAAAAGCCCTCGATAATGCGAGGCTAATCTCTTCGATCCCCCTCCCGCGGATCTAAGGGATTATTTGACAAGAAAGAGCAGTGCTAGTTGGATCACTCCATCGTGTTGCTGCGAACGACTTATCACAATGCTCTCTGAGTGCCGTTGCAGTTCACGTGCAAGCCAGCAGTCTAAATTTAGACAGCTGACTCTAACTCCCCGATCAGCTAAAAGAAATCGCTCCCAAGGAGGAGGATTTTCTCTGACACTGAATACCCTAAACTCACTGCAAACATGACAAGCAGGAGTAAGGCAAAGCAACCTGTAGTCAGCTCCGACGAGTCTGACACAGAACCGGAAGGAGTGTACTGACATACTCGCACTCGGACTAGGGTAATTCCCCAGATTAATTACAATGCCCTGGCTCGAGGCATTGAAGTAAATGACTCGCATTCCGCTATTGCAGAGTCACAGGCTTCAAACTCTTCCATAGAGAAGGAGGCATTTATATACATGACGAATACTCCTGAGGAGTCAGCCAGGCGCTTGGAGCAGCAAGCCCAGGTCCAGAAGGGACAATTTGAGTTGATTCGTGCTCAAGAAGAATCTATCAATTCCCTCAAGCAGATGCTGGCACAATTACTTGAAGACAAGAGGAAGTCAACTGACAAAGCCTCCTCTAAAAAGTCTAAAGGCAAACGAAAAGAGGGAGAAAGCTCATCTTCTGTACATATTGAGGAGAACGAGCAACCTACTTCTGGCTCGTTTAAATCCTCATCTCAGAAAAAAGACGACCAAGACCAGGGAAGGGTTCATTCTAGAAGAATGAATCAATTAGAGTAACGTCTTGAGGCCCTTACTAATCGGAAAGGCCTTCAAGAAGCAGGAGTGGTCCGGCCATATCCGGCCGAGTGGGACCTTGTTCCATACCCTCCCAAGTTCAAAACTCTGACCCTCCAAGCATTTGACGGCAAAGGGTCACCGAACGAACATATCTACTACTTTAAGTCTCAGACAGGGAATGTGGTAGATAACGATGCCATCCTGGCATGTTTGTTCATCGGCACCCTAAAAGGGCTCGCCTTTGAATGGTTCATGAAGCTCCCGGAAGCCTCCATTAAAAATTGGGGGCAATCTGGAGAAGCTCTTTCTGACACGCTTCTTTGAAGACGACTCAGAGGTCACAATGCCTACTCTTTTGGCCACAAAGCAGCGAAAGGGGGAGTCCGTCAAATCATTTGTAGAAAGATTTCAGAATGTAGCACTCCGATGTCCAAGCGGTATGACCCAGGTCACCCTGGTGGAAACATGCCGCCACAATCTACAAACTTCGCTCCTCGACCAAATAGGAATTGCTGAAAGCCGTACCTGGAAACAATTAATCCTGCAAGGTGAACAGGCTGAAGAAATTGTCGCCCGGGTTAGGGCAGAAGAAAACAAACCCAGACCCGAAAGGTCGACAAGACGTGCGCCAGACGCATCCCTTCAAACAAAAAGGAAGGATAACTTGGCGACAGAGACCAAATCCCCCGTCAAACCTCAACCGGTCAAGGGAAGTGGCTCTTTAAGTCAGCCGCGCGCCAGCAAGCAGTATTCCTTCAAGGACGAACATGTTAACTCACTGTTCAAGTTACTTAACAAGAGCAACAGACTGAAGCTTCCTGAAGAAGTCGGTAAAACCGATAATCTCAATTACTGCCTGTATCATAGAATGCTGGGACACCCCACCAAGAGCTGTTATGTCTTTAAAGACATCCTTCAAGCTTTGATTGACGCAGAGGTATTAAAACTCCGTCCAGAGCAGAAGAAAGTGACGACCAATATGACATCATTCCTCTAGTTTTGAAGACAACATCCAACACCCTCTGGAGTAGTCCCCATCCCAAAAGGGGAGCTAAGAATGATCAACATAGACCCTCACCATCGACAAGAGAAGGGTCTTGTACCTGTTCCTACACCTTAGGGAGAAGTTATGTGGGTTCATCCCGACCTTGTGGATGGCCAGCAATGGACCAATGTTACCAGCAGAAGGTCCAAAGGCAAAGTGAAAGCTTCGTCCTGTAATGTGGTGTGCGCTTCTTCTCGGGAAGCAGAAACTGATGTTCCCTCACTGACTGATTCAGAAGAGAAAATAATAGTTCTCGCCGCAGAACCCAACCAACTTGTGGCGGAAAAACCATTCGGGTCAGTCATATTTGAAAAAGTATGACGAAATGGCGGCAACTCCTCCAAAAGCCACTACAGAGTCAGCCAAGCCCTCCACAAAACAACCCGTGGAGAGACAGAAAGAGCTTCGGTTTTCCAAAGCTCTCTCAAAAGACATCACGGAAGGATCCACAACACCTTACCGTTTTGACGTCCTGACTGAATTGGCTAATATCCCAGCTCGAATCACTTTTTACGAGCTCCTGAGGCTATCAAAAGTCAACCAGAGAAGCTTTAAGAGAGGCTCTAGCTAATGCTGAGGTTTTTATGACCAAGGTACTGGTTGGACCACAGGAGGAAGATGTAGAGGATTGCCTCCATGCCTCCCAAAATGCTCCCTGCATCACCTTCACGGCAGATGATATGCAGGTTAAGGGGAAACATGATCGACCCCTATACTTCATAGGGTACATTGGATCATCTGAAGTAAGCCGCATTCAGGTAGATCCAGGGTCCGCATTGAGCATTATGCCTCGTCGGGTCATGAAACATTTAGGGATTCCTACTCATCGGTTGAGCGCCACCCAGACTACCATTTATGGGTTCAATGCCAATGGTACCCGTCCAATGGGGAAGATCAAGCTCAAATGCCAAATTGGGGACTTAAAGTCAGAAGTGACATGCTAAGTGATCGATGCCGACACCTCATACAATTTGCTACTGGGACGACCATGGATTTATCGTAATTCTATCGTTCCCTCCACTCTCCACCAAGTCATGAAATACATCGACGGGAGTGAAAAAGTACGAACGTTGATTGCCGAAATGCATCCGTTCAAGGGAGTCGAGAACTATTTCACAGATTCTCTCCTGTATCAGGACACTGTGGAAACAAACAAAATCTCGCAACCAGAGATGCCAGACTCTGGTAATGAAGCCGACACGAGCCGGAAAAAGAAGAGTGCATGTGGGAACTAGATCCACTTGTAACGAGCATTAATAAGCTCGATGTTGATAACACCGCCGATGATGTAGGCGGATGGTATATTAATGAAGAATTAGATTTGGCTTATTTTTCTGTGTTCGCTTCTGATTCAGTGCCGTCAGACACTAGTACTGAAGTGGGTGATGACGCCTGGTCGGTAATAGATGCTTTGACATCATTACATGTACCAGTGAAGTCGTCCTTCGAAACGTACCAAGATGCCGGTGATGCGCAAGAATCAGTATTCATGGTTCCAGCAAAATGAAAAGGCCAAAAACCAATTCTTTTCGGACGAATTAAATCCGAACCGATGTCCCGTGAAGAATCAGAAAGCGAGAAGGAACCCCCTCAGTTCGGTCATTATGAGCCAAATGCACTCAGAATGATGGAAAGTATGGGGTATGATCTGATAAACGGTCCAGGGTTGAATTTCAGCAAAGGAAGGAGAACACTACTCCGATCTTTTGTGCCAAAAGGGAAAACCCCTGATTATTATCATCAGACTCGCAGGGGGTTGGGCTATGTGTCAACTCCGATCCCATCAGCCTCTGAGTCTGAAGAGTCATTATGCCATGATTACTCATCGGGCACGTCATCGTGGGATTAGATGTTAGTGTCGGCATCATCTTCAGAGAACTTACAGTGAATATGGTTTCAACAAGCCACCTGGAAGACAGGGATGAAGAAATGACCCAATCTGATACAGATCCTTGGATCAAACACTTAAATGCTCTTTGGATACTCGCTTTGAACAGCGCGAGCCACCCACGAAAGATAAGGTTGCTCAGGTTAATCTAGGAGATGAGGCTAATCCTAAGCCCATCTTTATAAGCGAAAGCCTGTCGCCCACTGAGAAAGAGGATTTAATATCTCTTGTGCGAGAATATATAGATGTTTTTGCTTGAAATTACGAGGACATGCCTGGACTTGATCCTCGAGTGGTTATGTATCGCCTCAACATTAATGCGGACGTAAAGCCTGTCAAACAACAGCAGTGACGGTTCCGTCCAGAAGTAATAGAGGCAATTCAGTCAGAAGTTAAAAAACTTATAGACCCTGGCTTCATTAGGGAAGAACAACATCCTGATTGGGTAGCCAATATCGTCCCAGTTGCCAAAAAGAACGGAAAGATCGGATCTGCATTGATTTTCGCGATCTAAACGAGGCCTGTCCCAAGGACGAATTCCCACTTCCAATCACGGATGTCATGATTGACAATACGTGTGGATTCGAGCGAATGTCCTTCATGGATGGATTTTTAGGGTATAACCAAATCAAAATGTATCCTGATGATAAAAAACGTACCTCTTTCAGGACACCACTGGGGGTATACTGCTACACCGTCATGCCCTTCGGACTAAAGAATGTGAGGGCGACATATCAAAGGGCCATGAATGCCATTTTCCACGAACACATGCGCAAAATGGTGGAATGCTATGTTGACGATTGCAGTAAAAAGTCGCGCCAAAGGTAATCACATAGCCGATTTAAAGGCTATCTTTGACATCATGCGAACCCATCAGTTGAAGATGAACCCCACCAAATTCTTCCTGGGGGTGGCCAGTGGCAAATTCCTAGGGTTTGTCGTAACTTCCACAGGAATTCATTTGGACCCGGAAAAGGTTCGCGCCATTCAGGAGATGCAACCTCCACAGAATCTTAAAGAACTCAGGGGATTGCAAGGACGATTGGCATACATTCGAAGGTTCATCTCAAATCTCTCCGGAAGATGCTAACCCTTTACCCAAATTAATAAAAAAGGGTGTCTCGTTTATTTGGGACAATGCTTGCCAGCAAGCGTTTGAGGAAATGAAACAATACCTCACACAACCACCAGTCCTTACAGCTCTAGTGTCCGAAAAACCTTTCTTGATATACGTCCGAGCAATGGATCATTCTTTAGGAGCTTTACTAGCCCAAAACAATGATCAAGGACACGAAAAAGCAATCTATTTTTTGAGTAGAACCATGATCGGGGCCGAACATCGATACAACCCGATCGAGAAGGAATGTTTGGCATTGGTGTTCGCTGTTCAGAAAATGCGACACTATTTGGTAGGCCAAACTATAAACGTCATATCAAAGGTTAACCCTTTGAGGTTACTCATGACAAAGCCATCATCGTTAAACGGATGATTGGCAAAATGGGCCATACTGCTATCCAATATGAAATGCGCTTTTTACCACAAAGAGTCATGAAGGGACAAGTGGTGGCGGATTTCCTGGCTGAGCATCCAGATCCGTCGGCAGCCGAACTTTATGAGGATCTCCCAGACAAGGTCGCTGAAGTCTGCCTGACCCAGACATCTTTTGAAAGACAAGTGTGGCGACTTTTCTTTGACGGTGCATCGAGAACAGGCCCGAAAGGACATATCATAGCAGGGGTAGGGGTAGTACTCGTCTCCCCACAGAACTATGTGATTCCTCGAGCTGTCTCATTAACCGAGCCTTGTTCCAACAATGTAGCGGAGTACAATGCCCTTTTGATTGGAATGCAACTCGCCGATGAGATTGGCGTTAAAAATCTTGAGGCATATGGTGACTCTAAACTTATCGTCAACCAAGTTCGCGGGGAGTACGAAGTCAGACATGAAGATCTAGTACCCTATTACAATGCAACTGTCCACATGACCGGGAAGTTCATAAACTTTTACATCGACCATATACCACGCAAGCAAAATGCGCATGCAGATGCACTGGCGTCTCTCGCTGCCTTTTTAGCCCTTCCAGCTGGAGTAGTAGAGAAAATACTTGTCCATATCCATGACTTGTATTACCCAAGAGTCGCTTCTGAGGATTGCCAGAAGCCAACAACAGATTATCAAGTCAAAGAAGCTTTTGAGTCGTCAACCGGCCCAGAGCCTAGAGATTGACGATTCGCTTACATTGATTATGTCTTGTACGGCATCCTGCTGATGATACCAAAGAAGCGGCTGCCATTAGAAGGAAAGCCCCAAATTCTACTATAATGCGATCACGCGAACATTGTATCGTCGATCGCATGACGGGATCTTTCTTCGCTGTCTATCACAAAAAGAGGCACATGAGATATTGAAAGAAGCCCATGACAGCATGTGTGGAGCCCATCAACCGGCCCAAAACTTGGGTATCGGCTCCAAAGGTTGGGATATTATTGGCCTAAGATGATCACTGACGCTATCACTTATGCCAAAAGATGTCACGCCTGCCAAGTGCATGGTGATTTTATCCATCAAGCACCAGGATACCTCCACTCGACAACTTCTACTTGAAAATTTGAGATGTGGGGCATGGACGTAGTTGGCCCTATCAGCCCACCATCATCAAAAGGACATCGGTTCATTTTAGCCATAATCGATTACTTCTCTAAATGGGCTGAAGCCATCCCTTTGAAGGAGGTAAAAACATCCGATGCGATCAAATTCGTTAAACATCACGTCATCTACCGTTTTGGTGTACCTCGGCGAATCGTCCATGACAATGGACCCCAGTTCGTCAGTCAGCCTTCCAGAGGTTCTGCACTAAGTTCAGAATCCTGAGTGTGTCCTCAACGGCATACTACCCCGCCACTAATGGTCTCGCAGAAGCTTTCAACAAGACCATTGGCAAACTTCTCAAGAAATTTGTCTCGAAAAGTCAGCGTGACTGGGACGACAAGTTAGGCGAATGCTTATGGGCCTATCGCACAAACTGTTCGAACCCCAACTAAAGCTACGCCATTTTCTTTGGTATATGGGTGTGAAGCCGTGCTTCCACTAGAAATTCAAATTCCATCTCTGTGCGTCGCCTTGACAGCAGAGATGAGAAAGGAGGAGAAGCATCGACTGCGGCTCCAAAATTGGAAGCCTTAGATGATAAACGTCTGCAAGCCTAACAACAAATCGAGCTCTACCAAGCTCGGATTACCAGAGCCTTCAACAAGAAAATTAAGGTGCGAACTTTCAAGAAAGGTGACCTTGTCTTAACCGTCAGAAGACCTATGGAGATGACACATAAGACAAAAGGAAAATTCCAGCCCAAATGGGAAGGACCATTTGTAGTAGAGTCAGTCTACTCAAATGGAGCATATCGCCTCATAACTTCAAATGGCGATACACTCATGATGCCGATCAACGGAAGATTCTTGAAGAAGTACTTTCCTTGAATAGTACTTTTCCTCTGATCAAGTTAATATTACACCACTGATCAAAACTCTAGATCCAAGAAAAGCTTCTTTCCTTTACTAGGTCACATCACGATAGATCAGTGACAAGCTAATTGAGCACTGACTGCACCGTGATGTATGATGTACATATTGAAAAAGCAACAAAAGGCAAAACTTGGGTTTTAGTATTCTACCTTCATTAACGTCCGATGCCTCCGACGGCTAAGGACAGAGGAAAATGTTGGATTCTAAGCCCAACATAAGTCTTCGACAACTCATCATGCTGAGGGGAATAGCATGGCTAGCCCAACTCAAACGGTAGTTGGTAAAGGCACACCCAATCCATTGATAGCTGAGGGTTTGCTAAAAATCCTAAGTGGACTTAGTCCCACTCTCTCCTCCAAAATCCCTTACCAATTCTCATACACAGAATGTTAGGTCTACAAAATGCAGTCATTGCTATGTTAATACCTCTGGCAATGAAAAATCTCAATACTCCCTAGTAAGTACAAATCTTACTTGTCTCAGCTCTAGATGGAGTAGCAAGTCATCAAATTTGCTATGTTAACACTACACCTCTGGCACTTCAAACTTCACTTGTCAACTCTCATCAATAGAAGGATAAGTCTTCAAAATTGCTTATATCACAAATCAATCACTGTCACGTTAAAATTACACCTCTGACATTTTAAATTCTACTTGTTACTTCTCATCAGTAGAATGGAAGGTCCTCAAATTGCTCCAATCTCGAGCCAATTTCTGTCAAGTTAATACCACACCTCTGACAAATTACTGTTAAATTTAACATTACACTTCTAATAGTAATTAAATTGCTGCCAAGTTCAATATTAAACCTCTGACAGTCATTTTCCCTTAGACTTTCATATCGAAGCTGAAATGAATGATGCTAAGTTTAACACTACACCTCTAGCGTCCAGGTCATTGCTAAGTTCAACAATACACTTATGGTCATGACTTTCGCTCGGACTTCCTTGTCGAAGTCGAGATGACCAATGCCAAGTTCAAAATTATACCTCTAGCATTACCCTCGCTGCCAAGTTAAACATTACACCTATGACAGTGACACTTTCAGTTCTCTCAAATAAAGCTGGAATACTCTTGAGTTAAGTTAATATCACACTTCTGACTCACACCCTTATCAAGTTAACATCACACTTCTGACAAGATTTAATTCAACCCATTAAGTTAATATCACACCTCTAACGGTAAAGATTCTCCTAGATTCCCCGCGAGTCTAGTCTCACTTGTTATTCTTGTCAACAGAATAACAAGTCCACTTAAAAAAAAATATTGTTAGGTTAATATTACACCGTTAACAGCGTTTTCACTAAATCCCCAGCTGGGTCTTAGTCAAGTTAATTCCAAACCTCTGATGAAAACTCATCCTCCCTGGGGGTACAAATTTCACTTGTCATTCTCATTTATAGATTGGCAGGTCCACAAGAATTATCTTACTTCTGTCAAGTTAATATCACACCTCTGACAGCATTGTTGAATTTCCTGAAATAGGATTTTCCTACAAACTCTGACTCGTTAGGAGTATTACCATATTTTTAGCAAGTCAAAAATCTCTTTACTTCTATTCGTCTGACTTTCAATGCAAAAAGGGAATTCAAGACAATGGAAGGAGACAAAAAAAAAAGAGTGTCACTTTTTTATGTCCAGACATATTAAAGTGATACAAGACGCTCTCTTATACAATAAGATTGAGTGTTACAATAAAGAAGCATAAAGAAGTCCCTCTCTCAGTAAAAGGTTGCACTCACTCCCTGAAGCATTCTCACCACTCCAAAATATAAGATGTTTGGAAGAGCGCCAAAGAAGGGCCGAGCAATGTTGTGACGATCGGATGTTGATTACATCATGATGCATAATGTAAACATCGAAGGAGTCCATCGTTGGCTGAGAATAATGGTGTTTCTTGAGGTCGAAATGCAGCAGAACCTTCTGACTCCACCCGACCAACTGGTGTGGGCCATAGTCCTTCGTTGACGAACATCTCCACCACCAGAAAGTCATCCAATGAGTATGGATTTTTTTCGTCGATGTCACTTCTGGGGTAAGATTGGTGAAGGGAGAATCCGAGACCTTACAGGTGACGTCCTCTTCCCGTGACCAGCAGGAGGACCATACCCACCACCATATCCACCGCCATACCCACTGTGACCTTGACGAGCCCGGGGGTATTGTCGGTACATTATGTCCAATGAGGTCTTGACGGATGTCATCAGTCGCGCAAATCCTCGTCTCCCATAAACAGGAGCCGTGACGTCTCCTCCAATGGCCGACCATCGAACAAGTTCGCTGGCCGATATATTCTCCCAAGGGCCTAGCGAGTATGCGAAAGGATAATTGAGGCTACCTGCGAGAAGCAAAAACCAGAAGGTTAGAATTCTGAAACAGAAAGATTGAAGAACAGACGCGGCTGTAGCTGTGAACTTTAGACGCAGGGATGACCCGCGTAGAAAGTCAAAATCCTGTTATGACAAAAACAGACGCGATCAAAGTTGTGGATTTTAGATGTACACAGGTCTGAACGCGGTCTAGTGTTAGGCTCGTGTCCCAAAATAATTGACGCAAAGGGAACCAGACGCGAAAGTTGCCACATCCTTGTTCGAGAAACAAGGGTTGCTACATCCAAGTCTGAAGCCTTTGACAAGAATTAAAGTTCTTTTAAGTCAACGGCCTTAAACGCGAGCTCTATATGCAAAGCTCGCGTCTCACAGTCCAGGTACAGAGTTCATCACACTTGCGTCCAGAGGACTTTGAGTTAGAGTTCAGACTCAGTCAATTCGCGCTTCATCAAGAAATCTAAAAGGTGTGACTTCCAAATAATGGGTACATTAGTCAGACCTCAAGAGAAGGTCAAGAGAGTGAATCTCTTCAAGGGACAACAAAACCGAAACTCATGTTGGGCTGAGTATGTCATGGTGACAATTAATTCTTACCCGCAGAAGAACCCGCTAGAGGTTGAACTTTCTGCATTAAGGCGCGGCAATAAAAGGTGCTCAGAGGGACGTTTTTTGATTTTGAAATCACTTGACAGTGATAATCTTCAGGAAAGATTAAAGGAAAGCATGAAAGCTTTGAGTCTTCGCTATCCATGGGGGTACATCCCATTGAAGGAAGAAGATTAAGTCAAGATGAAGACCCTCAGAGCGCCTGCTCTTAAGGGAAACAATCTAAGCAATGGACTGTTAAGGGAGCGAGGCCTATTTATAGGCGAACCATAAAGCCTGTAATTAATGGCGTAAAAATCAGAGCCATCGGCCTTAATTCCCACACGAACGTCAAAGCCCAATAAAGAACTGACGCGTGGATCGCCGTTTCGGGAAACGTCGAGGACGCGAGTCCCCAATCGTCAACACCGACTTGGCATTTAAAGATATTAACGCCAAAGCCCAATGAAGAGCTGACGCGTGGATTGCCGCTTCGGGAAACGTCGAGGACGCAAGTCCCCAATCGTCAACGCCGACTTGGCATTTAAAGGTCCAACTAGATCATTAAAACGGGTCGCATACGACACTTAAGAGGTCGCGTCAAATGCAGACTCAACGGTCGCGTCCTAAAATCCGCGTCCCTCATAAACCCAAAGGCTGCGTCCCTTTCATTTCTGCTAAGAGACTCGCGATCGCGTTTCTGAGAGTGATTCAGAGCCGCATCTCCTCAGCGAATTGAATCTGAGTTCGCATCAACTTGAAAGCTGCGTCCTGAAGCTTGCGTCCTCAATAACCAGCGAAGACCTGCGCTTCACTCTTAAGGAGCCCAGAAACTGCGCCTCCATTGTAAGATGAAGCCACATCTCCATCATAAACTCAATATACCCTGAGTTTGCGCTCTATCAAGGGACCAGAGCCGCGTCTCTATTAAGCCAGTGCCGCGTCCCTATCAACTAGCTGAGATCTATGCGTCAGTCTTGAGGAGCCTAAGACCGCGTCTCCACTGCATCCTTAGTTCTGCATCCTGACAGAATCAAGAGCCGCGTCTGAAGATCAAACACGGGCATGAGCCTAGCGTTGGTGGTTCACGTTCAAAAGGGACTTAAGAGTTGAAAGAACTCTATAAGCCCCTTCAATGGCGGAAACCAAATCAGATGGTTTTATTACCTAAAATAGGGCCTCCTGCATGGAAGAACCACCCATTTGAACCTCCGGAGCGATAGCGTTCGAAGATGAAGAAGTGGGTTTAGTCTTGGGTGCCATTTCGACAGTAAGATCACTGTTGAAGATGGTGAAAACGAAAAAAACTTTGAGCTTTTCTTAACCCTAAAAGAACTCGGCGAAGAAGAAGAGTCTAATGATGACTCTTGAAAGACTGTTGTCTTTTACAGACACAGAAATTCCCAGAGATACGCGGCGCTTGGCTCGAGGCCTAATCCCCGTCCGACGCGTGGCCTGCATATTAAATGCAGTGCAAAATTCGGGTGCCAAAAGGAAGATGTCCCCTCAATTCTGCTGGACGCGTGGCAACGCGCCCACAACACGGATTTGTGTTCAACAGAAAATCGCGTCCCTCTGAAGATCGTGCCTCTTCAACTAGGCCAAAGTCGCGCCTAATTCACAAAGCGAAAGCTGCGTCTTAATCTCAAAAGACGCATCCCTACAAGAACCGCGTCTCTACAGCAAATTAACAGACGCGTCCCCACTCTAAGTGAAGACTGCGTTTCCAAAACAACATGACCCCTATGTCTAAGGACTTGCATTCAGTCCTTACTTCTGCAAGTCAGTTCAACAGTACACTGGCACAAACAGATGACTGTTTACTCCTGGTTCAAAGTACACCAACAACAAGCTCAGAGCACTGGGGATGTCTAGACTGTGTATCTAGACACTCGCCACGATCATTTCTGACGGCTTCAAAGGGTTTCACAGTACACTCATGAAGACTATATTCCAGACAGGATCAAGCTCAGAGCATCTCAGATGATTGTCAGTCCAATCATGAGAAGTATGAACTCAACCAAAGTCCAAAGTATTTCGAAATCCGTCCCAGTCAACCGCGGAATATCGAAAACTTTGGAGGGGGTTCTGTAGGCTGTCTAAAAATCACTAAAGACAAGTCATCAGAAAGCAGAGTCCAAACTTCAAACGCAGGGCTAATCACTGTAGCATCAAGGCGCTGCAGCATCAAGGCGCGAGGGTCGAAACCCGCGTTTACTGCAGCATTTAGACGCGAGGGTCGAAACCCGCGTCTCAGCATCACTGCGGCATCGAGGCGCGAGGGTCGAAACCCGCGTCTCAGCATCACTGCAGTATTAAGGCGCGAGGGTCGAAACCTGCGTCTCTACATCATTGAAGCACCAAGGCGCGAGGGCCGAAACCCGCGTCTCAGTTATAACTGCCCTCGTTATTGGGTCAATCACTGCCCACATAATGAGAAAGTTAACCCCCATTATGGAGCATTTTTAGGGGGCACGTTCACCCCTGAAACCTCTATAAATAGCCCTGTTTGATATGGAGAAGGGGTCAGTTGATCAGATAATTCTTGGAGAAGAATTTGGCTTGTGAGCTGTAGAAATCCCGAGACTTTCATCGAAAAGAAAGAGAGTTCAACTCTTCAAGCAACTTACTGCGTACAAGTTAATCTTTGCCTACAATCTCTTTGAGATTCCCGGTCGACAGGAACTATGTTACTCCGTCTACCATCCAAAGAGAAGATTCCCAAGAGTCCCTGACGTTCACCCAGTCAACAGAAAACAAGATTCACTTTCCACCGCCACATCAAGAACCCAGCATTAAACAAAGGGGAGATTCAAGTCTAAACATCTTCCCTCCCTTGTAGTCAGAGTGTTAATCCACTGTAATCTTTCATTTGTTTCAAAAAAATTTTACAAGGAACAGACTCTCAGAAAACACAAGGCTAAAAGATCCCTTGTTTCAACTTCTGGCGAAACTCACAAAGTCTCTAACTGTAAGACTACTTCAACTCTTCACAGAGCTCAGCTTCGCTTCCCGCGAAGCTAAAAGCAAAGCACTTATAAGTGTTATCAGCGAAGCTACTGGCAAAGCACTTATAAGTGCTATCAGCGAAGCTGCAGTAGCTTCGCTATCCACTACCAAAGCTTCTGTCTGTGAAGCTTGCTTTGAAGCACATTCTGGTACTAACAGAGAAGTTACTTTACTAAAAGCAGAAGAAGTACTTCACAGTACTAAAGCACCAAATGCTGAGATAGCTTCGCTTCACAACAAAGCTATCTTAACTTCGCCCCCAGCCGAGAAAAAGCATGTAAGGCTGAGTCAAGGGTTAGACCTAAGACTATTCAGCCCCTCAGGGCTAGCATCCAGCCTCCCTGAGTATCCATGTTAGATCGATTGGGTTCGGCCAACACAGACTTGTGAGAATTTCTGAGCAACAAGCAAAAAGCCCACTTTGGAGAGCAAGTTCACATCTCGCCATCCCGGTGCGGACAAGTGGGGTGTCAACTTGTGACCGTACACTCCGCTAATTATTATTTGTGGCCAATCCTCGCAACACCTTCTCCTATCAAACCGTCAATATTCGACCGGTTGCCAGCCCAGACCTCTGAAGAGTCCAAATCTAGGGGGAAAAGGAAAGCCAAAAAATCTCATCTCGTCGCAGTCTCTGTCAACATGACGGGAAGAGGAAGGGATTCGATGAGATCTCGAAGAGGAAGACAGGGGGTTCGCGCTCTCTCATTTTGTTTCCTAGATTCTGACTATAACCCAGGCTTAAATTAGGTTCTGATTGAACCAAAATGTGCCTTTCGAGGTACCCGCTCTAGGGTAGCAATAACCTACAGCTATAGAAGACCTCTTCTTTCACAAAGGCTATGTCACCTGAACCACTGAGAACTCTCTTCTGGTGGTCAGACAATGAAGAAGAAGCCAGCAGGTATGTGATTGCAAATTAGAATACTGTGTAGCTTAGAGCTAACGCGTCGTGTCCACGAGAAGAGATATGATGCAAGCATTTCGGTATTTTTGGGAAAAAACAAGTTTTAGTGTTGGTATTTTTTAGAAGAAAAGAAGTTGGAGTGTAGAGAAGTGATTCAAAGAAAATTGAAGATGTAGAATAGATTTTGGAAAAGATGTTTTTTAAGAAGACTTGAGAGTGATGTTTTTTGAATTTAATAAAAAAAGATTTAGGCTCACTATCTTACTACTCAACGATGTATTCTTCCCTTGAAAATCTTTGTGCCTCAACTCGATCATAGGCAAAAATTTAAGCTTGAATTTTGAAAGCTTAAGTAAAACAAATAAGATGTTTGTATGAAAAAGTCAACTCCTTTTTAAAATCTCTCTTGAACTGAATGTTAAATCATCAAGATTGTTTCCAAGTATGAAGTAAAAATAAGTTCAAATTTTGTTTTCAGAATGAAAGTTTAGAAATTCAAACCCATTCTCATGTGCCTTCAAATACACTTGCAAAGAAGTAAGGCTTAGTTTAAGGCATTCATATGATTCCGTTGGGTTCCTTGCATAAAAATGATTCAAAACAAAGAAGGATAGAGAGAGATGATAGTGAGATCAGAAAAAACGAATTTAGCTACTGATACTAGTTGTAAAGAAAAACATAGAATTAAAATGTAACATACAAGAAATTTTGAGAAGAGTTGGATAAACAAGATGAATCTCCTTTGATATCACTTTAATGGTAAATTACACACTCTTTTTCTCTCTTACTGAACTACAGAATAAAGAACTGAGATACAACTTCTCAAAACTATCTAACAATGATCTTAAATCCTAAATATAAAGCAAGAATTTAATCCTAGTTTTCATCCTATTGAACTTCGGAGAATACAGTATTTATAGCCAAATAGGGATTGAAGGGAACGTCTGAAGATAGGGGGAGCGTTCGGGGGAACATCTGAAGATAAGGGTAGCTCCCCTATCTCCTCAAGATTGCCACGGATTCGCGGCCTGGATGTAACCAGATGGCCACATCTAGGAAGTGGGGATCTGAGAGCGCTGATTTCTCCTTTTGTCTAACTGGATTTTCAGTTTGATCTATGATTTAACCTGATCTTCATTGA
Organism: Agave tequilana; assembly: GCA_038442645.1. Taxonomy (NCBI): domain Eukaryota; kingdom Viridiplantae; phylum Streptophyta; class Magnoliopsida; order Asparagales; family Asparagaceae; genus Agave; species Agave tequilana. The sequence continues at coordinate 33,121 of JAVJIF010023044.1, read as the reverse complement.
TTTTCATTGATTCTCCATTTAACTGAATAGATCTCTAGGAATCTGAGTTAACCATACTGGATCGGGATTATCTTCAACTAATTAAATAAATCCAGTTAAATCTGATTTTAACTGATATTATTTGGCTTTATCTTCTCCTTCTTGATTAGGACAAGCCTGCAAATTGAGACACGGTTATTAGCAGGATTCAGTACAAAATAGATGCAGAAATTTATTGATAAACATGCAATAAATATATACATTCACACGTTCACACCTATCTATTGCTCGTCCTTGAGCAAAAAAAACCTCAAAAGATTAAGAAGTTATTGGACCACTTTCATAGGTTACACGACTGCACTGAGCATGTGCAGCAAGCCTTTAAATTTTTAGGTTACCCTGAGAGAACGAGTTTTGACTCGTGAGGGTTTCAGTGGATTACACCCATAAAATCCAAAAAGAGAAATAAAGTGTTAGTATTTTAAAACATATTTTAAAAGATGAGAAAATATTTGAAGTATCATTTTAAAATTCAAGTAATCTATAAGTTATAGAAAAATCGAACTTTTCATTTCTAAACTTAGTCTCTATTCAAATACTTGTTATTAATCTAGGTAAGGAGTCAAACTGTATTTCTCATCTAGTCTATTATTTTATCCTAAGTCATATGCACCTTCGTGTCCGTGAAATTTTGACTCGGAGTTTTTCAACTCTAACTCTTATGCCTTATTTTTACAAATTTTATTGGTGGTACTGTCCCTTAGTTCTATTGGGCTTTCTAATCTGCCCACGGTGACTCCTAATCCGAACGGTCTTAGGGCACCGGGTGAGAAAACACCCCAAATACTTAAGGACTCAAGCAAATAAGGCCACAAAACTTGAGAATTTTATTAGTTACATGGATCACTTTTGGCGTGAAAAGTTGTGCTTTATGAGGCACAAATACCCAGCTTAATCAGAGAATTTTTGATATATATATATTTCAAGCTTATCTATTTACCTTTTGCATAAATACCAAGGTTTGCTTAGGTCAAAGCACCTAGCTAATCAATAATTAGATTTGTTTATTTTTCATATATATATATATTTCTTTTTTTTTATAAGGCATAAGAATCTTTGTTTTTGAACCCTAAGTGTGTAAGTGTATAAAGTATTCATATTTCATCAAGGTAAAAATCAAGATTACATGACTTTTCTAATTTTTCTTCCTAACCCCAGAAATCAAATAAATAATTTTATTTTGACTAAGTATTAAAAAAGTCTAATTATGATTCTCCTATTCCTTAAAATTGACTCAATTTCTTACAAAAAATAGGTCAAAGTAATGTTTCTCTTTTCAAAAAAAAATTTTAATATTTTTTTGTGTCATGTTAGAACCCTCTCCCACACCTATCTCATGCATTGTCCCTCATGCATTGTCCCCAATGTATGAAAGAAATGTATATATGCATGAAATGAAATATAAAAGAGGTGAAGTTACCGATACACTGGGTCGAATTGACTCATAGCCGTTTCATTACCGGCAGCGATTCCAAAAAAGGTTTAAAGCGTTGACCATTTAGCTTAAAGTCATTCTCATTCTTGGTATCACTGATCTCTACAACACTGTGTGAAAACACAGTCTTAACATTGAATAGCCCAGTTCATCTCGACTTTAACTTTCCTGAAAAAAGATGAAGCCTAAAATTATAGAGTAAGACTTTTGTTCGGGACAAAAGTTTTCCTTATGAATGCTTATCATGAAAAATATTAACTCTATCTTTTGTGATCTTTGTATTCTCATAGGCCTCATTTCTCAACTCTTCTAATTCGAAAATTTATAATTTTGAAGGTCACCGACTTTATCCAAATCAAAATTTAGCTGCTTAATTGCCCATAAGGCCCAGTGCTCTAACTCAACGAATAGGCGATAAGCCTTCTCAAAGAATAAACTATGGGGTTGTTTGTTTTGCCGTAAAAGGCGTAAAAGTCTGTAATTCGTAAATGACTTACAACCCTATTACAACTACGACGTTTGTTTAGACCGTAATTCGTACAAGACTTACGCAACTCCACTACCACTCACAACCCAATTACTACTCACTTATAGCCCAGTTATAGTTAATTTTGTAGTCACGCAAATTTGTATTATTATTTTATGTTAATTTAATTTTTTTAATATTTAGCATTTTTAATATTTATTTGCAATATTGAAACTTTTTAAATCACCAAATAGTTAATTTTGTGGTCAACTTTTTCATTTACGACTTAAACATTACGACAACCAAATATCATAAAATATAATACACTTTCCCACTTATAACTTTATATTTCCATCCAAACACCGTAAAACTTACATGCATGTAACTCATTTACAACTGTAAAAGACTTTACCAATTACGATTTATGAATTACAGCCAATTACGACAATCAAACAGACCCTATATAGAGACATTCCTAGAATCATGTTGAAAGCGATCCTGTCGGCTCATAAGGTATCTATAAGTTTGGTGGACCGATCTTTCCAATTTTAGCTCACAGTCTTTTTCAAAATAAGTTTAATTTATCTGTTGGAGACTTCTACCTACCCACTGGTTTGAGGGTGATAAGGTGTGAATAATTTGTGTGTTATGACATATTTTCGCATAAGAGCTTCAAAAGTTCTATTGCAGAAATGACTGCCATTGTCGCTAATAATGGCTCGTGGGGTTCCAAGCGCGAGAAAATGTTCTCTTTCAAGAACTTGACAACAATCTTATTGTCATTAGTCTTGCTAGGAATGGCTTTTGCCCATTTTGACACATAATCTACAACAACCAATACATATTAGTTTCCAAATGAGTTAGGAAAAGGACCCATAAAGTCGATGCCCCAAACATCAAAGAGTTCTATTTCTAGAATTGGGTTGAAAGGCATCATATTTCGTTTTGAAATCTTTCCTACAATTTGGCATCTAGTGCACATCTTGTAAAAATCATAAACATTTATAAACAAAGTGAGCCAATAGATCCCGCTTTGTAGCGTCTTGCAGGACTAAAGTGTCCACAGCATGCAAGCTCGTAACAAAAGGATAGAACGCTCTTAATTTCTTCATTGGGAATGCATTTCCTAATAATTTGGTTAGAATAGTACTTGAAAAGATACAGTTCCTCCCAAAAGAAATACCGGACTTAAGATAAGAACTGGTATACATCCTACTGAGATGGAATTTAGTTTGTGACTAAATAGTTCACTATGTCGGCAAACCAAGATTCCCTAAAGACAACTAAAAGTTGTTCATCGAGAAAGTCATTATTGATGGGCAATTCAATGCATGGAAAATTTGGGATACGCGAGAGATGATCATCAACAACATTTTCTATGCCTTTCTTATGTCGAATCTCAAGATCGAAATCTTTAAGAAGCAAGATCCAACCTTCTTCGTCATAAGGTATCTAAGCGCAGAATGATCAGTGAAAATGGTGATTTTGGAGCCAAGTAGGTAAGGACAAAATTTCTCTAACGCAAATACCATCGCCAAGAATTCTTTCTCGATTGTAGTGTAATTCAATTGCGTATCATTGAGAGTCCTACTTGAGTAATAAATCACGTGCTTTTTATTATCAATGTGTTGTCCTAAGACAGTGTCTATAGCAAAATCCAAAGTGTAGCACATGATTTCAAATGGCTTTGACCAATCCAGTACAGAAATGATTGGTGCAAAAATAAGCTCATTTTTTAGCTTCTCTCAAGCATTAAGACATCCACTATCAAAAGTAAAAGGCACGTCCTTTGCTAAAAGGCTAGTTAAGGGTCTAGCAATTTGGCTAAAGTCCTTAATGAACCTACGATAAAAACTGGCATGTCCTAAGAAGAATCGAATATCTTTGATAAATTTCAGTTTAAAGAGCTTAACTATAACCTCAATTTTGATTTTATCCACTTCAATCTTGAGCTTCACACGAAGCTCTATTTTAGCTCTGCCGTAAGCTCATCATTAGCTTTGCAGGAGGCTTGTAAGCTCCGTTGAGGGCTCATCTTTAGCTTCACCTGAAGCTTTATCTTAGCTCCGTCGAGAGCTCATTCATTAGCTTCATGCGAAGCTCACTCCTCATGAAGTTTCTAAGTTAAACAAATATGGTTATCTAGTTCAGTGCACATTTGTACCCAATGGGTTTTTCTGACCTAAGTAATGTCAAAATTTAGGTCTCAGGATTCAGACTCAAAGTATTTCAGAATCTGTACCAATCTATTACAGATTCACGAAAACTTTGAAGAGGTTTTTTGACACACTAAAAAGATGAACTCTAAGGTGCTCTGTGACCAATCTGAATGAAGTCTAACTTGTTGACACTTCTAAAAGATAAGTCCCAGGCAGGCTGAAGATCTGTTCATCCCTGATAGACAAATTAATAACTTGCACTCCACTGATTCAGTGAAGCAGACAGTGAACCAAACATTTGCCTTATGAAGAAACCTAAAAAAGGTAACTCCTAACTTCGTTGCAAGCTCAGTGCTAGCTTCACAGTGAGCTATCAATAGTTCCGCTGTGAGCTATCAATAGCTCCGCTGTGAGCTCACTGTAAATCACCTAGAGGGGGGTAAATAGGTGATAAGGCTAATCTAAGAACTAAATGCGAAAATTAAAACTTAATTGCAATAACACTTAATGCAACCAACGAGTGTAGCCGAATTCCCGGTGAAGGGCTCTGGACTAACTCCTCTTGATTCCTCTGAATAAGAGTTGAGGCTCTATATGAAGCTCTCGTGGTTAAGCACAAGTGAGGCACACACAATCAATCCAAGCATATGAATAAGATATGACAATATGAATGATGCAAGGCACAAAGTAAAGAGAGAGAGAGAGAGAGAGTAAGAGTCAATGGATCAAACGCAAACAACAAGATTTGTTTCGAGGTTCGAGCACCCGGCTCTACGTCCCCGCCTTCACCCAGAAGGATTTCCAATCCACTAACTTGTCCACACAGGACTCCCACACAGGGAACCTCCACCGAGGATTTTGGGGCAATATAACCGGGAGTACACAACTCCTCTCTTTACAAACACAACCTCTATACTTAGAGGCTAGGCACAAAGCCACCACAATCTCCACCTCACAAATGAGGGATAAGCACAAAGCCAAACAAGGATCACCTCACACTTGAGGGATACAACCCAATTGCACAACCTCCTCTACACTTAGAGGGAAAGGCACAAAGCCAAGCAATGATAAGGGTTTTCAACTTGGTGATCAAAAGACCACAAACCAATTTCTTTTCACACAAAAACAAGAATCCTATAGAAAGGATAGAATGATAAGCTCAAGTGTGAAAAACAAAGTATTTTTAACAAAGAAAATCACTTGGGAAACTCTCCAAAAAGATATAGAATTTTTAGATCAAAAACAATCCCAAAAGATTATTTTCTTTGAAATAACAAAACACTTTTAAAAACAAATAGAGAATAGAAATTTGAACTCAAAAACTTTTTGCTGAAAACACTTAGGAAGTAAGAAAATTTAGCTCTGAAAATTCTTTTTGGAGAAAACCTCTCTCAAATGGGGTTTTTATAGCTTCTTTAAAAAAAACTAGCCGTTGCAGCCAATTATGGTCAGATTTGACTATCCGGTCGACCGGCCAACGGTCTAAATTTGACCGTTAGCGACTGCCGGTCGACCGCCTGGTCGACCGCGCCCAGAACCAGAGAGCAACGGCTCTCCGGCCGGTCGATCGCCCGGTCGACCGGAACAACCCGAGAGTGGGTTGCTTTCAGTCGGTCGACCGGCCCAAAGGCTGGCTGCGTGCACGTTCCTTGTGCACGTCCGGTCGACCGTTCCGGTCGACCAGCTCCTGGTCCGGTCGACCGGTCGGTCAACCGCCAGAGCCTGGCAGAAAATATTAAGGGACTGAAAAACTTGATTTTTAATTCTCAAATAAATCCCATAAATTCTCAAAAAATCCACAAAAATAGTTTTAGCATAATACTATGATATACAAACTTGTGTGAAAAATTTGACACAAATTTCAAACTTTTTGAACCATTTTTGCGACTTACAAATTTTGTCAAAAACCAAAAACTGTATTTTCAGAAATTTGGATTTTTCAAATGAAAATTCGTTTTGTCCAAAACTCAACCAAATACAAAAACATGATATTAAACAACTTTTAAGGCATGATGCATATGGATATACTCCAATATACATGAAAGATAATATATCAATGTTTTGACTTTAAATCCGAAAATATGTTTTGTTAAAACACCAAAACACCAAACTCATGAAATAGATTATCAAACGAAGTTTGTTTAGGATATGAAGCATACATGTATATAGAATAAATCTAATATACATAAAACCATGTAAACTTGTTTTGAATCTATCTATTCATGAAAACCAAGATCGGTTAAACTAAAAATCGAAAACCAATAAACCAAAACATGAAACGTGTGTGTGTTGTGAACTTGAGCATATCACACTATCTAATCTTTAACGATGGATCTAAACAACATCTAAACTAGGTACCGAAGTCTTCTTGACGAACTCCGTCTTCAAGTCGACTCGATCCAAACGTGATCCACCGAGCTTGACTCCAATGAGTGCTAGATATGAACATTGACGCTCAGGCTCTTGAATCACTACGTGAAAGCTCCAAAAATACCTTTGTAGAAGCTATCACCTACTAATATCTTGGTAAAGAATCTGAAACTAAACATCACAAGATTATTAGTAACTATAACTACATGAGTTGATCATCATCAAAACTAGAGTGGAAGGCCTTTGGGCCAACAATCTCCCCCTTTTTGATGATGACAAAACTCATGGAGTTATATATGCATGGATTATAGTTAAGCTTCAAAGAAGCTCCCCCTTAACTCATGCATAGCAATAAACAAATAAATATGCAATGAAAGCTCATAAACATATATGCAAATACAAGGAGATAAACATGCATAAACAAGCATGCATAAACAAGCATAAAACACATCGAATTCTTTTTCTCTTATTTACAAAACAAAACAATATGCATAAACATAAATCCTTCTCCCCCTTTATGAATAAAGTAAGGAAAACATGCATATATACCAAATACTTTTCCAAATACTTCTCCCCCTTTTTGTCAATCATCAACAAAGGGATAAAGTAAAAACAAAACAATAAAGGATATATGCGATATACATTCATGAAGAGGAAGACGCTAAGTTAACTTCCCACATATAAATATGCATTACATGAAGAAGGGATGACAAGCCCTAACTCACATAACACATAATATGCAATGCATAAGAGGAGATGTGAAGCTCCCCCTACACACGTGTACCGCATACAGAAGAGTTGTCAAGCTCTTCAATATAAGATACACTCAACATGAATCTATATGTAGAAGAGATGTTAAGCTCTCCTTGCATATAGGCAATACACATCAAAACATTTTAATTTTCTCAATAAACCAAAATTTTGAATTCTAATTGTAATTAAACATTTTACCAATTGAAATAACAATGAAATTTTGATACCAATGAAAGAAAATATTTTGATACCAATTTAAATTTACATGAATACCAATTGCAATGAATAGATCAATAGATACCAATTGATTTGAAATATATGGATACCAATTGAAGATAATTTTTCATTAAGAGCATTTGATACCAAAAATAATCAATATCCTTTTTCAATCATTTTCCATCATAAAGTGTGGGAGTGAAACAAAACCAATTGAAAAGTAAAATACGAATTTTCTCCCCCTTTATGGAATACCAAATAAAATGATGCATAAGCTTGTATAAAATATCAATTGAAACATACTCAATTGAAATATAATAGTCATTAAAGAAATCAAGCTTAGCATAATTAAAATTTGTGCTCAAAGATATAGAGATATAGTAAGCACAAATAAAACATATATATAAGTATACAAAAAGAGTGTCAATATTGATACCAATTGAAAGAATCCAATGATACCAATTGAAAACATAATAAGTTCAAGAGTATAGCTCATATTTACTACCACCCATTACATGCACATGTTTAAAATGGATTTTCAATAAAAAGCAAACAAGGCATAGTCGCCCAACCAACCGCCCTTAAATGGAAGGGGTTTTCAAAAATAGGTTTGAAAATAGTTTAGCATAATTGAAAACTCTTCCAAAATGAAGAATACGAACTAGTTTAATGAAAAACTTATAAACTAGTACGAAATCCTTCAAGCAAGGAATAAAACAAAAATATATTTCATAAAACACATGTAAATCACATGACCACCAACATTCAAAGTCTATGAAGCATATATCATACTCATGAAAAATAAAATCATGAGAAAACATGAATGAAGTGAGTGTGTAAGCATAATGTGAAAAACATAGTCATGGAAATAGGCAATCAAGCTCAATAAGAAATTCCTTAAAAACATGAAAATCATCAAAACTAGAAATCCTTCAAGGCATATGTATGTCTTGTACAAACTACCGTATACATACATATCCAAACATAAATGAGTCCACAAAAGTATATGCATGAAGGCAAGTGGCTCAAGAATATATATGTATAGCTAATAGTTTAGACAAAATAGACATATACATAAAGTAAAACATATGATCATAAAACATGTCCAAGATGGGGAATACAAGTTAAAATGTATGAATCATCAAAACTAGGCTATACTAATACATCTAATAAGTACAAATGAGCATTCAAGCACAAACATATAATAATCTATTTGTGGCTCATTAGTTGTACTAGTATATACTTAGTTTTAATGAAAACTAACATCTAAACATGTAATCAAAACATGAAGTATAGAAATCAAAACAATAAGTGTAAATGTTTAATCTAAAACTCATATGATCATTATGTACATGCACATGCATAGATCTAGGACATACACATTAGTTAAAACAAATATGAGAACACAAAGATATAAATCCATATTAAACATGGGTGTCTCAATACTAATCATGTATATCACTATTCTAAAAATCATGACATATAACATACTAAACATGAAACATCAAAACATGCTAAAAATGAACAATATGAAAAGCATCTAAACATAATGAGGAGTATGAGATCGTTACCAAAACCGAAAAGGGTAACTCTCCATGTTTCCAAAACAAGGTGGTCCTCCCACCAAACTCCCCTTGAAAGCGATGCATCCAAATAGGTCTCCATTTGGCTCGGAACGCATCCGCCTCAAGGCACCATCACTCTCACGTCATGTGAGAGCCCACACCTACATCAAATACAATAGGGGTGGTATTTGGTACCCATACTCTTTTGGGTCCATGGGGGTTAGTTCCTTTCCTAACCCAAACAAACTTTGTTGCTAAATTTACATCATGTATCTTATCATATCAAAATTTAGCAAGGTGGCCCTTACGTTCACAATGTGTACAAGTGTACACATGAGCATACATAGTATTGTGTACATGAACGTGCGGAGCATGTGTATGCCATGGATGGTGTGCATGCATAGAAGGAACTTGTTTCTTTCGAAACAATGATTCCAAACGTGTATGGTTCTTAGCAGAATGGCTCAATGTGGAGCCCAAACAATCAACACTCTCTTAAGCAAAGATATATCATTTTTAATTAAGGAATAAGAAGAGATGCATGCAATAGATGTGCTAGAAGATGAATCTACACTAGCATGGCAAACATGTGAATCAATATTATTTTTCAAACATTTATTTTCTTTAGAAAATGAATCTAGTTCTTTTGAAATAGAAATAATCTTGGTTTTCAAATAATCATTTTCTTTTAAAATAAAATCAAGTTTTGAAGTCAATGATTCATTTTTCTTCAAAACAATTTCACAATCATTTTATTTTTTAAAATTTTATTTTCATTTAGGGTAAGGTCTAGTTGGGATTTAAGTGAGTTACATTCACTTGAAATCTCTTCCTTCTCTTACAAAAACATTCTCAAGTCTAGAAGATAAATTTTTATTTTCTTCTTTTAAAACAAGATTATCCTTTTTCAAAGGTTTATATTTAGAAATCAAATCTTCACACTTTTCAGCAAGTTCATAATTTATGACTTGAGCCTCCATACACTCATTGCAATATGAATTAGAACTAGCATCTAGTTGAGTGTCCGAGTGTACCTCAAGGGAGTCATTCCCTTGGACCATGAAGCAACGTTCGTCAGACTCGTCTCTCCTAGATCTTCTCTTCCTTTCAATAATCTTTGGTAGCTCGGGAAAAGTCAAAATGCTCCATACTGCAAAAGCGGAGTCATAGTGAGAAAACACATGTAAATAACTTTCATCAAGGGATGCTCTAAGTGCCTTTAGGGCAATTGCATTAGCCTCTATATGCTTGCTATCATTAGGGTAGGATTCCTTGGTAATGGTAAGGTAAACATACAAGCCTAGGGCTTTTAAATGACAAGTCATAAGAACCTTCCATATGTCAAGTCTAGAGATATCAAACTTGGGAGGAACATCCATGAGTGCAAACTATATGTGTGCAAATGCAAATGCAAATAATAGATTAGCAAAGACCAAGATCACACTCCTAGCTGGTTAAACCTAATTATCAGGAGCGTAGGCTCTGATACCAATTGTAAATCACCTAGAGGGGGGTGAATAGGTAATAAGGCTAATCTAAGAACTAAATGTGGAAATTAAAACTTAATTGCAACAACACTTAATGCAACCAACGAGTGTAGCCGAATTCCCAGTGAAGGGCTCTGGACTAACTCCTCTTGATTCCTCTGAATAAGAGTTGAGGCGCTATATGAAGCTCTCGTGGTTAAGCACAAGTGAGGCACACACAATCAATCCAAGCATATGAATAAGATATGACAATATGAATGATGCAAGGCACAAAGTAAAGAGAGAGAGAGAGAGAGTAAGAGTCAATGGATCAAACGCAAACAATAAGATTTGTTTCGAGGTTCGAGCACCCCGCTCTACGTCCCCGCCTTTACCAGAAGGATTTTCAATCCACTAACTTGTCCACACAGGACTCCCACACAGGGAACCTCCACCGAGGATTTTGGGGCAATACAACCGGAGTACACAACTCCTCTCTTTACAAACACAACCTCTATACTTAGAGGTTAGGCACAAAGCCACCACAATCTCCACCTCACAAATGAGGGATAAGCACAAAGCCAAACAAGGATCACCTCACACTTGAGGGATACAACCCAATTGCACAACCTCCTCTACACTTAGAGGGAAAGGCACAAAGCCAAGCAATGATAAGGGTTTTTAACTTGGTGATCAAAAGACCACAAACCAATTTCTTTTCCATAAAAACAAGAATCCTATAGAAAGGATAGAATGATAAGCTCAAGTGTGGAAAACAAAGTGTTTTTAACAAAGAAAATCACTTGGAAACTCTCCAAAAAGATATAGAATTTTTAGATCAAAAACAATCCCAAAAGACTATTTTCTTTGAAATAACAAAACACTTTTAAAAACAAATAGAGAATAGGAATTTGAACTCAAAAACTTTTTTCTGAAAACACTTAGGAAGTAAGAAAAATTTAGCTCTGAAAATTCTTTTTGGAGAAAACCTCTCTCAAATGGGGTTTTTGTAGCCTCTTTAAAAAAACTAGCCGTTGCAGCTAATTATGGTCATATTTGACCATCCGGTCGACCGCCCGGTCGACCGGTCAACGGTCTAAATTTGACCGTTAGCGACTGCCGGTCGATCGCCTGGTCGACCGCGCCCAGAACCAGAGAGCAATGGTTCTCTGGCCAGTCGACCGCCCCGGTCGACCGGAACAACCCGAGAGTGGGTTGCTTTCAGTCGGTCGACCGCTCGGTCGACCGGCCCAAAGGCTAGGTGCGTGCACGTTCCTTGTGCACGTCCGGTCGACTGGCTCCTAGTCCGGTCGACCGATCGGTCGACCGCCAGATCCTGGAAGAAAATATCAAGGGACTGAAAAACTTAGTTTTTAATTCTCAAATAAATCCCATAAATTATCTAAAATCCACAAAATAGTTTTAGCATAATACTATGATATACAAACTTGTGTGAAAAATTTCAACACAAATTTCAAACTTTTGAACCATTTTTGTGACTTACAAATTTTGCCGGAAATCAAAAACTGTATTTTCAGAAATTTGGATTTTTCAAATGAAAATTCATTTTGTCCAAAACTCAACCAAATACAAAAACATGATATTAAACAACTTTTAAGGCATGATGCATATGGATATACTCCAATATACATGAAAGATAATATATCAATGTTTTTGACTTTAAATCCGAAAATATGTTTTGTTAAAAAACACAAGACACCAAACTCATGAAATAGATTATCAAACTAAGTTTGTTTAGGATATGAAGCATACATGTATATAGAATAAATCTAATATACATAAAACCATGTAAACTTGTTTTGAATCTATCTATTCATGAAAATTAAGATCGGTTAAACTAAAATCCGAAAACCAATAAACCAAAACATGAAACGTGTGTGTGTTGTGAACTTGAGCATATCACACTATCTAATCTTTAACAATGGATCTAAACAACATCTAAACTAGGTACTGAAGTCTTTTTGACGAACTCCGTCTTCAAGTCGACTCGATCCAAACGTGATCCACCGAGCTTGACTCCAACGAGTGCTAGATATGAACATTGACGCTCGGGCTCTTGAATCACCACGTGAAAGCTCCAAAAACACCTTTGTAGAAGCTATCACCTACTAATATCTGGTAAAAAATCTGAAACTAAACATCACAAGATTATTAGTAACTATAACTACATGAGTTGATCATCATCAAAACTAGAGTGGAAGGCCTCTGGGCCAACACTCACCTCCTGGCTTCTCTTGAAACTTCTCATAGCTCTATTGAAGAGCTCTCTTTTAACTTCGTTGTAAGCTCAGTGCTAGTTTCGCAACAAACTCAGTAACTCTGCTATGGGCTCGTCTTTTAGCTTCGCATGAAGCTCTCTTTTTAGCTTCGCTGTGAGCTTATCCTCCTAGCTCTGTTGCAGGCTCTTTATGGTCATTTTTTACCAGTTAGATCTTAGCATAAGATTAATATGATCATTATCACATTTTAGGTAGTTGCTTGCCGTGATCCAATCACTCCTCAATCAGTTGGAGAGGATCAAGAGAAATCCTTAAATAACTTGAGAAAATCAAGAGTTGTTATAACAACCTTAAGACAACCAGCTGATTAGCTCCGCTGGTGCAAGTTTACTTCATCGAGGTTATGTTTAGCTTCGCAGCGAAGCTAGACTGTGTTGATTTCAAGAGAACAATTACACCGCTTGAAGCCTATAAATAGCCCACTGCTAGGCAGGCTCTAGGCTGGATTTTTGATAACTCTTGCCTGAAAAATTCAGAAGAAGGATGATCTTCTTAGAGAGAGATTTCATAAGAGATAACTCTTTAGCTTTCTAACTTTTCTCAGAAAACTTTGCTTCTCTTTTAGGACGTTAATATCCTTACAATCTTCCTTTCTCAAAGAATTTTTAGAACTAAGCGAGAAGGAAATCTTTAGGAAGAAGACTTGAAGACTCTGTTTTCCATTGAATTGAAATGTGAGAAAACTTTACAAATAGTTAAAGAGAATTACAAGTAATTGATTAAAAAGAAAAAAAATTACAAGAACTCTCTTTTCTCAGAGTTTCTTGGGGAAGTACGCAAGTGGAAGACTGATCAGCGTGCGACCACTTTGTTCCATTGACGATGTGAGTGATTGAGTCTTCGAAACTTCTGCTTAAAGATTCCTTCTCGCCTGGTTCCGAAAATCCTTTGAGAAAGGAAGACGTGAGGGTATTAGCACCTTTAAAGAGAAGCAAGGTTCTCTAAAAGAGCTTGAAAGCTTAGAAAATAATCTCTCCAGAGAGATCAGCCAGAATTTTCAACCTCTAGCCTTTAATGAAAAAATTCAGCCCTTAGCCTGGCAATGGGCTATTAATAGGCATTAGGGGATATAACAATCCCTCCTAAAAATCTGCAGATTGATTTGGTCAATCTAATCTAACTTCACTCCTGGGTCAGTATAGCGTCACGGCGAAGCTAACTGCAGCTGAAGTAAAATTAGAGGTCCCTGTGCTGAGTCACTTAGCCAGCTAGCTTAAGATTTATTGCAACAATCCCTTGATTCTCTCCACTAATTAGGAGATTTGCCTTAATCCCCTCCAACTGATTGAGGAGTGATTGGATCAAAGCAAATAACTGTCAAATATGTGATAAAGTATATCAATCTCGTGCTGAGATTCAAATGGAAAAAATGATCATATAAGCTCGCAACGGGGCTAGCTCACAGTGAAGCTAAGGAAAGAGCTTCCTGCGAAGCTAAGCTCACAACGGAGCTACTGAGCTTTTTGCGAAGCTGGCACTTAGCTCACACCCGAGATAAGCAAAGCTTGCGGCAAAGTTTAGAGATGAGCTCTTAGCGGAGCTAGAAGATAGCAATCAACTGAGCTATGAAGAGCCTCAGGCAAAACTAGCTAATATAGCTTGCAGTGAAGCTAAGTATTCAGCTTCTTGGATTTCCTTCAGAGGACAACAATTAGCTCACTGTCTACTTCACTGGATCAGTAGAGTTTAAATCACCATCTTGTCCATCAGGGATGGACAGGTCTTCAGCCTGTCTGCGACTTGTCTTTTGAAAGTGTCGACAAGTTACACATCATTTGGATCAGTTGAAGTGCTGCCTGGGAATCTGTCTTTTCAGAGTGTCAATAGACTCAATCACTCGCATCGTCAATGGAACAAAATGATCGCGCGCTGACCAGACTTCCATCGGCATACTTTTTCAGAAATCTCAGTAGAAGATTCTTGTAACTTTTTTTTTTACTTATAATTTTCTACAGCACTTCTATAAATTTTTCCCACTTCGACTCCATGGAAGACAATAGGTAGCAACCGTATCCGAAATTCACTCGGATTTCTTTGAACAACAATCAATAGAACTGATAGAAAGTGAATAACCAGATGAGTCAGAATCATTACCGTGCGCCTGCTATGTTGGCCTCTGATTTAGACTTTTTTCTTCGGCTTAATCTTTGGACAATCAATCTTCTTGTGTCCTTTTCTGTAGAAAGCACACTGTTCTTTTTTAAATCTTCACGACCACCAGTTTTGGACTTTTCAAACTCTCCTTAGCCTTTGATGATTGGAACCCATCTCTTGCAGTCATCATCTCTGCTATTGTTGTTGGAAGAAAAACTGCTCGTCCTTCCTCCTCACTTTGTAATTCACAAGAGCAGCTGACACATCACTATAGTTAAGTATTTATTTATCAATGATCAAGGTTAGGACGAAGGTCTCATACTCTTCATCAGAAACAGAATTCGAAAGAATCAACGCTTTGTTTTCTTCTTTAATCGCCACATCCATATTAACTAGGTATGCAAGAAGCTTCATATAGATATTCATGTGATCATCAATGAAGAGTCTTCTCTTCAACTGGAAGCGGTAAAACCTCTTTTTCAGATGCAATCAGTCTCGATACTCTTTGTCAGATACTTTCTTTCGAGGATCTCTCAAATCTTCCTTGTGAAAGTCTCATACAACACATAATAGTTGATGTCTTGTGTCAAACAAGACATGATGGCGTCATACACCGTCTGATTCATCTTGTCTTAATTTTTTTCAGAAGTCTCCTCTGGATTTTTCTTCAAAACGTAGAATATCTTCGAGGTTTAATGTAGTTAGGGCATCCATCACCTCACACCTCCACATCTCAAAATGTATGTCCCATCAAACTTTATGATCTCAATTTTTACACCTTCGACTTATTAATCTCGGCTATATCCCCTCCAGGAAATGATGCCAAGCACAATGCGAAAAACCAAAAAAAAAATCAGATTAGATCCAAACTAGACAAAGTTAGAATATTTACCTCAAAGTGAAACCATAGAAGAGTTTCTAAAGCGATTTACTCAACAAAATCCAATCCCACGAGCAAACCAAAATGCTATTCTGAGATCGACACACGATCCCACAAACAGTCCCAACGCCACTCCGATATCGACATACGATCTCCGTCGAATGAACTACGATGCTATTTGAATTGACACACGATCTCACGCTGAACTTGGGATGCTCTGCTACCACTTGTTGCGCCTTTCGAAGGAATCCAACGTGACGATCACTGAGATCAATGCACCACAACACCGAGTCAATTTCAAACCAATATGACATGAACAAAACAATAAAAAAGAAAGAGAATAATAAACAATTTAACGAGATTTGGCAATTGCCTACGTCCTTAGGGTGAAGGGGAGAGAGATTTTATTAATCAATCAATTACAAGATACAATAATTGGGGACAATACATTTCTTTATATAGCCAGAGAATCCTTGAAGAAAAGAAAACCAATGAATCTGAATTTGGATCATAAATGAATACAGAATCATATTAGGAAACCCAGAGTACGCGTCTCGATCAACTGGCTCCATGCTGCAGTCGACCACTAAGCAACTGATCAAGAACCCTACCTCTGTTGACCTCTAGCGCTATAGTCAGTCGACCGGCGATCAATCGTTGCCATTGCTTCTTCGGGGAGATCGATCGAGCGGTCGATCGCAACTTCCTTATGCATGTCTGTGTGCATGGCCGGTCGACTGGCCGATCGACCGGCCCTCTGTCTTCAGCTAAGAATTGTGCTTCTATATGCACCTTTGAACTTTGATCTCTGCGCTATCTTCTTTGATGAGTTAAAAAAACTCTACTAATAAGATTTTACACTTTCTACCCAGAAATGTAGCACTACACCTCAAAAACTAACTCCTTTCTAGAACATAGACAGATTAAGTTTGGCCTGGATTAACAATTTCTGAGTCATTCACTAAAAGCCACATACTGAAATGATTCACACCACTTTTGTCATGGAACACTCGAGCTCTATTGTTCCGGTCCCACTTTTCCTCTCTATGAGAATCATGTAAGATCACCTAGAGGGGGGGGGGTGAATAGGTGATGGCTAATCTAATGGTCACTTATGAACAATTAATGCGGAATTAAAACTAAGATGACCAAATAAAACTTCTTTTATTTAAACACTTATGTATAACACAAGAGTGTTGCCGAATTCCCCTTGCGAGGCTCTGGACAAGCTCCTCTAGATTCCCCTTGAATGGGTTGAGGTGCCGCGTTGGCTCTCTTGGTTGAATACTAGTGTTAACAACAATCCCAAGCAAGTATGTATATCAATTATGAGCACAAGGGAATATATCATGCATATATAAGATGAACACAATAAATTTGAATGCAAGATATAAAATAGAGACAAAGAGAGAAAGAGAGCAAGAGTGAGCAATCGCAAACACAAAGGGTTTGTTTCGAGGTTCGAGCACACTTGCTCTACATCCCCGCCTTCGACACACGAAGGATTTCCACTATGCAAGATCCCACCGGATCTCTCCTCGGTGCCGCAACACTACAAGCCCTCGGACTCTCTAGTCCCTTACACACCACAAGCCCACCGGCTCGTCGAGGCCGCACCTCAAGCTACAAGTCCTCACTAGGACCCAACAACACCAAGTCCTCACTAGGACCCTCAATCAAACCGCGAACACAACCGTCCGCCTTCTCAAAGAACAAGATGAAATCTTGGTTATCTAAACACTTGATCACCTACAAAAAACTCTCACTACAACACCTATAGGATGAATAGCTCAATGGATGCTCAAGTGTTTGTGTGAGAAAGCAAGGAAAGAATCTTTGGTGAAAAACACAAGAAAATCTCTTTTACACTCTTTGATAAAACTCTCCTTTTAATTGGAAGTATTGACTCTAATTTTGTGGAGAAAAACCCTTCAGAAAGACTGGGAAAAACTAGCTCTAAGGTCTCCAAAAATCTAAGCTCAAAACAATGACAAAACCCCCTTTTATAGAGGTCAGAAAAATCTGACCGTTGGGGTCTGTCAGAGCTGCCGGTCGACGGTCGACCGCCGTCGACCGGTAACGGTCAAAAAACTGACCGTTACCGCCTCCGGTCGACTGGCCCGGTCGACCGAGAAGAACAGAGAGCATTGCTCTCAGTTCGGTCGACCGGCCCGGTCGACCGCACAAAACTGCCAGACGTGCACAGTTTTGTGCACGTCGGTCGACCGGCCCGGTCGACCGACCTCTGTGCAATGGGTTAACTTGGAGCACAGTTTTGAGGTCTAAAACGTTCGAATTGGGGAATAAGTATATAGGATGAATTTGTAGATATTGAAGTCTTCTTTCTAATGCAACTTAAATCAAATCAATATCAATTCGGAATTGAAAGTTATTAATAAAATACTAAAAGGTATCAAATCAGAAACTGAAAACTGTTTTTCAGACTTCAACCCAATATTTGACATTCTAACATTTAAATCAGAAAATGATTATTGAATATTAAATGTAGCTCTAAAAGTCATCTTTAAAATTCAATATAAATCATGTTAATTGAATATAGGAATCAAAAGTTATGACTAGAAAACTAAAAGTGTGTCGAGCAGATCAGCAGGACGGACGAGAGTTCTAAAAAGGTTTTGGTTAAAAACACATGTATATTTGAAACACCAAAAACCAAAATGGTATTTTTCTAGAACTAAAAATCTTTTATGAAAACACATAAATCAAGAGTGTGTGGTGATATGAACTTGAGCAATCCACCAACTATCTATCCTTTATATTTTAACTAAAACAAAAATAAAATCTTATACCTAGACACAAGTCTTCATCTTCTTGAAGTCTTCACTTGAAGGCTTCTCATCTTCTTGACTTGGTCCAAGCTTGATCCAAAGCTCCTGGATCACCCCGTGCTAGCTCCAAATCTTGACATTTAATCCTTTGTTGAGCTTTGCACCTACTAAGATCTTGATAAAGAATCTGTCACTAATTAAACACAAGATCATTAGTAATCATAACTTCATGAGTTGATCATCATCAAAACTAGGGTGATAGGCCTTGGGCCAACAATCTCCCCCTTTTGATGATGACAAAACTCATGAAGTTATATATGCATGGATTAAAGTAAAGCTTCAAAGAAGCTCCCCCTTAACTCATGCATAACACAAAATAATAAATATGGCAATGAGGCACATAACTATGTATGCAAGTATGGAAATAAAACATGCAACAAGCATAAATCAAAATCTTTTTCTCCTATTGCAATACAAAAAAAAAAAACATATATGCATAACCAACAGGAAGACAAATACTTCTCCCCCTTAAGAAAAATCATGCATATAACTCAAATACTTCTCCCCCTTTTTGTCAATCATCAACAAAGGGTTCAAAGTTCAAATCATCAAACAAATTTTCTCCCCTTTTTGTCAAAAATAAGGAAATCAAGGAGGGTAAAATCAAATCAATCAATAAGATTTATATGCGATATACATTCATGAAGAGGAAGACGCTAAGTTAACTTCCCTACACATATGCATTACATGAAGAAGGGATGACAAGCCCTAACTCACATAACACATATTATGTAATGCATAAGAGGAGATGTGAAGCTCCCCCCTACACACGTATATCATATAAAGAAGAGTTGTCAAGCTCCTCAATTTATAATATACTCAACATGAATCCATATGTAAGAGAGATGTTAAGCTCTCCTTGCATATAGGAAATACAAATCAAAAATTTTGAATATTCTTTAATAAGACAAAATTTTGAACTTTTCTTATGAAAACAAAATTTTGAAATATCTTAAAATACACAACTTTCTTTTAAGGTACCAAATGTAGAACAATCAAATTTGAACTTTTCTCAATAAAACAAATTTGAACCAATCATAATTTGTAATTTTGATACCAATAGAAAATAGCACTTGAAGATGTGTGATATCAAGTTATCATTGCAAAATCTCTTATTGTTTCAAACATATTGATATCAATTGTAATTATATAGCAAATTGAAGTTGAAGCATATAGATACCAAATAAAAAATCTAAAATAAAATCTTTTTATTTTCCATAAGCTTATGCATAGTTAATATAAGGTGTAACTTAACTTCGCATAAACTTTTGTGCTTTAAGAATGTAAATCAATTGTAAAGCAAGCACATGGAAATCATATATATGTATGTGAATAGATAAGACCAATTTGAAAATTAGGGCATACATATATAGGAACCAAAATGTGAGTAATATACCAATTGTAAAATTAATACTGTAAATCATGTATATACTCATAACCAAAAATTGGTAGGTTTAAAAGATAGTTATGTCTAAGCACTACCAAATTTGAAGAATAAATAACTAGTTATAAATAATTTTTGAAAAACTAGTTAAAGATCCTTCAAAAAAACATGAAATCATATGTTATTCATGAATTATACTAAATACATACAAGTTTAAGCACTCATAGTCCATAAAGCTCAAAAATTATTTTTATTATAAAAGATGAGTGTTCAAAGGTTATGTAAATGGTATTTTCATGAAAATAGAAAGTGAAGCATGAATCTCATGAAAATCTTATTTTTCATCTTAAAACAAATCATAATTTTTCATAAAATATTTTGTATTTAGCAATGCTTTATGAAAATAGTCATTCAAGCTCAAAAAGATCATAAATCACATTTTGTTGTACAAATCAAAAACATGAAAAATCATTTTTTATTATTATTTATTTAAAATACTAATCTTCATGGTATATGTATGATTTATCCAATTCTAACAATATACATACGTATCCCAAATATGAAAAGAGTCCAATATATATTGCGTGAAGGCAAATGACTCAAGGGGTATACATGTATAGTTATTAGATTTGAATTAACACACATATACATGAAGTAAGATCAAAGATAGGCATAACAAGTATAAATGACCGAATCATCAAAACTAGCCTATACACATGCATATAGTGGATACAAATGAGCATGAAGTTCAAATATGTATGAGTCAATTGTAGTTCACTATTCATATATGTATAAATGCAAGTTTTGACACATTCTACATTTAAGCATGTAAATGCCACATGAAGTACCCAAAAAAATATGAACATGCTACATGAAATTAAAAGCATGTGCATAAATGAAATAGGAGTTTAGAAATCGTTACCAACTCCAAAGCTCCTAGCATGGTGGTTGACCCACCAAAATTCCTTGATAGCGGTGCTCCAAGTATGTGTCATTTTAGTTCAAATGCACCCACCATCAAGGCACCAAATCTCTCACGTTTTGAGAGATTCCTCACCTACATCAAATACACAAGGTGGGGATTTTGGTACCCATATTTTCTTGGGTCCTTTGGGGTTAGCTTTATTATAAGGAACCAAAATCCTTTAGACATAGCAAAATATAAGTTATGCTTCTTATCAAAACAATTTTGCTAAATGGCCTTTGCGACCACAATGTGTACAAGTGTACACCCTATCATGATGCTTATGAGTGTGATTGTGATCGTGATGTGCAACATAAGCATGAGCATGATGTGTATGTGCATGAGCATGGGGAACTTGTTTCTTTGAAACAAAGATTCCAACTTAGAATGATTGAATGCACATGAGCTCAAATTAGAGCTCAAATTATCAATTTATTTTTCAAATTTTTAATCTCATTTTTATCAATGTGTGCATGAGAAGCATGATGAGATGAAGAGTCAATTTTCTTTTTCTTTTGAAAAACATTATCCTTTTCTTTTTCAACAAATTTTCTTTTTAAAGACTTATTTTCTTGCAAAACAACTTCTTTGTTTTTCCACCAAATCAATCTTATTTTTCAAAATCATATTTCCTTCACATAAAACATTCAATTTAGACATTAAGGAAATATTCTCATTTTCAAATCTTCATTTTCTTTTTCTAAGCATGCCATTTTATTTTCTAAAGAATCTTTATCATTAAGCATGGCATCAAAATTCTTTTTCAAAAATTTATTATCTTTTTCTAAACATGCAATGTTACTTCTAAAAGAGTCATGTTCTACATGCATGCAATCAAGTTCCTTTTTCAAATTTTTATTTTTCTTTTTAATCATGTCATATTTTTCAAGCACAAAATGACAAAAGGTAGCAAGCTCATCATATGACATATTAACATCCTCATCCTCGGATTCGGAGTTTACCTCAAGGGGGTTATCCCCTTGGACCATATAGCATACGTTGGAGATGTCGCTTCCAACGTCCGAATCGCTCCCCGCATAGTATAGGTCCTTTTCGCCAAGGGAGGTGATGATGTTCCAAGCTACAAAAGCCGATTCAACATTAGAAACCCTAGATAAATAATCATCATTTAGGGTTGACTTAATAGCATGAAGGGCTTTTGCATTAGCCTCAATGTTCTTACCATTTAAGCAATATTCTTTATTAGTTGTGGCAAGATATACACTAAGGCCAAGTCCTTTGAGGAACAAAGACATCTTAACCTTCCAAATTTGGATGTTAAGAATGTCAAAGGTGGGTGGTGACATGAAGTCCATTGTGTGTGTACAAATCTTGTGATTAGCCTAAAAGAGGATCTTTAACTCTTAGGATGTTAGACCCAATATCAAGAGCACTAGCTCTGATACCATTGTAAGATCACCTAGAGGGGGGGTGAATAGGTGATGGCTAATCTAATGGTCACTTATGAACAATTAATGCAGAATTATTAAAACTAAGATGACCAAATAAAACTTCTTTTATTTAAACACTTATGTATAACACAAGAGTGTTGCCGAATTCCCCTTGCGAGGCTCTGGACAAGCTCCTCTAGATTCCCCTTGAATGGGTTGAGGTGCCGCGTTGGCTCTCTTGGTTGAATACTAGTGTTAACAACAATCCCAAGCAAGTATGTATATCAATTATGAGCACAAGGGAATATATCATGCATATATAATATGAACACAATAAATTTGAATGCAAGATATAAAATAGAGACAAAGAGAGAAAGAGAGCAAGAGTGAGCAATCGCAAACACAAAGGGTTTGTTTCGAGGTTCGAGCACACTTGCTCTACATCCCCGCCTTCGACACACGAAGGATTTCCACTATGCAAGATCTCACCGGATCTCTCCTCGGCGCCGCAACACCTACAAGCCCTCGGACTCTCTAGTCCCTTAACACCACAAGCTCACCGGCTCGTCGAGGCCGCACCTCAAGCTACAAGTCCTCACTAGGACCCAACAACACCAAGTCCTCACTAGGACCCTCAATCAAACCGCGAACACAACCGTCCGCCTTCTCAAAGAACAAGATGAAATCTTGGTTATCTAAACACTTGATCACCTACAAAAAACTCTCACTACAACACCTATAGGATGAATAGCTCAATGGATGCTCAAGTGTTTGTGTGAGAAAGCAAGGAAAGAATCTTTGGTGAAAAACACAAGAAAATCTCTTTTACACTCTTTGATAAAACTCTCCTTTAATTGGAAGTATTGACTCTAATTTTGTGGAGAAAAACCCTTCAGAAAGACTGGGAAAAACTAGCTCTAAGGTCTCTAAAAATCTTAGCTCAAAAACAATGACAAAAACCCCCTTTTATAGAGGTCAGAAAAATCTGACCGTTGGGGTCTGTCAGAGCTGTCGGTCGCTCGGTGACCGCCCGGTCGACGGTAACGGTCAAAAAACTGACCGTTACAGCCTCCGGTCGACTGGCCCGGTCGACCGAGAAGAACAGAGAGCACTGCTCTCAGTTCCGGTCGACCGGCCCGGTCGACCGCACAAAACTGCCAGACGTGCACAGTTTTGTGCACGTCGGTCGACCGGCCCGGTCGACCGACCTCTGTGCAATGGGTTAACTTGTAGCACAGTTTGAGGTCTAAAACGTTCGAATTGGGGAATAAGTATATAGGATGAATTTGTAGATATTGAAGTCTTCTTTCTAATGCAACTTAAATCAAATCAATATCAATTCGGAATTGAAAGTTATCAATAAAATACTAAAAGGTATCAAATCAGAAACTGAAAACTGTTTTTCAGACTTCAACCCAATATTTGACATTCTTAACATTTAAATCAGAAAATGATTATTGAATATTAAATGTAGCTCTAAATGTCATCTTTAAAATGCAATATAAATCATGTTAATTGAATATAGGAATTAAAAGTTATGACTAGAAAACTAAAAGTGTGTCGAGCAGATCAGCAGGACGGACGAGAGTTCTAAAAAGGTTTTGGTTAAAAAACACATGTATATTTGAAATACCAAAAACCAAAATGGTATTTTTCTAGAACTAAAAATCTTTTATGAAAACACATAAATCAAGAGTGTGTGTGTGATATGAACTTGAGCAATCCACCAACTATCTATCCTTTACATTTTAACTAAAACAAAAACAAAATCTTATACCTAGACACAAGTCTTCATCTTCTTGAAGTCTTCACTTGAAGGCTTCTCATCTTCTTGACTTGGTCCAAGCTTGATCCAAAGCTCCTTGGATCACCCCGTGCTAGCTCCAAATCTTGACATTTAATCCTTTGTTGAGCTTTGCACCTACTAAGATCTTGATAAAGAATCTGTCACTAATTAAACACAAGATCATTAGTAATCATAACTTCATGAGTTGATCATCATCAAAACTAGGGTGATAGGCCTTTGGGCCAACAAATCATACAACAATACTTTCTTTTGAAAGAAAAAACAAGGTTTATGGAAATGTGAGATATTGAATGCACTGAATACGAAGAATTTGGAGGATACTCTTGAGCTTTAAGAGAAAGCAGCAGAAGTAGATGAGAAGATCTGAAAAAAGATGAATTGGATAGAGTGTGGCATCATTAGGTCTTGCTTGACGCAGGATCTAAAGTATGATATGATAAATGAGATTCCTGCGAAGAAGATTTGGGAGACTCTCACGTATAAGTACCTGATAAAAAGCGTCGAGAACCTTGCATTTGAAGAGGAGATTTTGCTGTTTTTAGTTGAAAAGAGAAATCTCCATTAGTGATCATATCAACATTTATACGAAGCTTCTTGCGAAATTGGTGAATTTGAATGTAGTGGTCAAGGTTGAAGATAAAGCGTTGATATTATTGAGTTCTCTCTGATGAGGAATATGAGACCTTTGTGCTTACCTTGATCAATGGAAGAACATCTCTTAGTTACAGTGAGGTGACCACTACTCTTGTAAATCTTGAATTGAGGAGAAAAGACAAGAAGTGTTCTTCTAGTGATACATCAACAGAAGTATTGACCGCGAGAGAAAGTAGTCCAAACCAAAGAAGAGAAAATCACCATAGATCTAATTGGAAGCCCATGGTTGGTAATCATAAATTGAGAAAGAGTCAGTATGCTTTCTATAAAGAGCAAGAATACTAGAAGAGTGATTATCCTCCAAGGCTCAATAAGTTGAAGAAGGAGTCACGATCAGAGGCCAATGTCGTAAAGTTAGATGGTAATAGTTCTGACTCTTTTTGTTTTTCAGTTTCTATTTCACCATTAAGTTGTTATTCAAATGCATCTAAGTAGATATTGGCTCTACCTACCACATTTGTTCCAGAAGGGAGTTATTTTATAGCTTTGAGGAGCTGGATAGTGGTTTGATGTCCATGAGAGATGATCACACATGCTAGTTTGTTGGTAAGGTACTGTTCGTATCAAGATTTATGATGGGACAATAAGAGAATTGAAGGATGTGAGATATATTCTTGTATGGTGAAGAACTTGATCTCAGTTGGAGATTTAAAAGCAGAGGACCTTAGAGGGACTCTTGGAGAAGGCATTCTCAGGATGTCTAGTGGCTCATTAGTTATTCTAAAGGGCATTCGACATAATATCATGTACTACTTGATGGGTAGTTCAGTTACTGAATTAGCAAATTCAGAATATTTAGACGGGGATTCTATCAAATTATGGCATAGAGGGCTCAGACAAGTTGGCTGATATTAGATCAAGAATTAAAGATGCATTGACTTGTAATTTGGTATAACGTAAATGTTATGTTCTGAACAAGAAGAAGATGAGATTCGGCATCGTTGCTCATCATTTGCATAGTCTTTTGATTGTGTTCACGTGAATGTTTAGGGTCCTACCAAGATTGCATCACTGGAAGCCATCAGTATTGTCTCTGTTGTAGATAATTATTCTAGGGATTATTGGATATACCCTATGGGACAAAGAGTTGAAATCCTAAAGTTGTTGGTGAAGTGGAAAAAGATTATGGAGAATCAGACAGTATAAAAATCAAGGTACTCCGATGTGATCATGTGAAAGAGTACAAGGTTTTTTGCTACAATTTGGTCAGAACAATGATATTGTGACTCACAACCTAAATGAGAAAATTGGCGTAGCTAAAGAGATAAACCATGCCTTGCTGGAGAAAGTTCGGTATTTGTTGTCTAATGCATTGTTAGACAAATTATTTTGGGCTGAGGCGATTGTGTATGCTAGTCATCTCTTGAATAGGCTACCGATGACTATGATAGGAGGTAAGACTCCATTGGAGATTTGGCAAGGTAGAGCTGTTCGTGACTATGGTTCGCTTAGAGTATTTGATTGTCTGTTCTATATTGATGTTAAGAAAGACATGTTAGATTCTAAAGTGAACAAGTTGGTATTTTGGAATACAAGAAAGACTTAAAAGGCTACAAGTTATGGGATCTGAAAAACAAAAAGGTTGTCTCGAGCAGACATGCCACATTAGATGAGCTTCGATGGTGAAGCCTACTGTCTCCAAGCAAGTGGAGACAATGAAGACCAAGTTGGTGTTATCGCAGCGGGTGGAGAGTAATGTTACTCCACATTCTTTAGTTGGTTCATTATCATCTGAGATTTCATCGATTGTGACACTGGGTGGAGATCAAGTAGCCGATATGAATACTGAACATATTGAAAAAGTTATTTCTATTGCAGCAAAGGAGCCAAAAGGAATGCGAGAAAACGGTTTCTGAAGAAGCGTGGATCTCACGTTGGTGAGCTAGATCAAAATCTCAATTTGACGATCATTGTTTTCCATGACGATCGTATTGTTGATGAGGTCCATTTGACTTAGTTTAATAGGTTCAGTGCTGCAAAGAAGAAAGGTGGTTAAGCTTGATAGTGCTCATTTGGATGTACTACGAGAGGCTTGATCTCTTGGTAGGGGGTATGTAGGCAGCCGTAATTGCGCAACCTTTGGTGTGCAGCCCATATAAAGCTATTTAGGTTCTCAAGAATTAGCAGCAATAAACCGCAATTTGGACGTCACGTAAGTGAAAAGTTGTGATCTCGATGAGCATTTAATCTTCTAGTGTGAAAATAGTTGAGCTTGCATAAGGGGGCGTGCATCCGGTTTGCTGAGCTGAAGTTGATTATTGGTGTGCTCTACTCAGATTTAGTTTGACCGTCTTAAAGACATTTGGATTGGTGTTCCAGTCAGCCATTGAGTCATTGTTGGTTCATGATGGGTTCTTCTTAAAGTTATTTGAAATTGTGTTTCATTCAGTTGCTGAGTTGAAGGCATGTTCGTTAGTCAGCTCATATTGTGTTGTTCTCTTTGATGAAGTGTTGGGAAGGCATGCATGGTGCATTCCCTTTGGTTAAGTTGAGCTGAAAATTTGATATTTTTACAATGATATTGGAGTTTGGAGAGAGTTGTCTGAGGAGACGACAAACTCATTTGGATTGATCTCAGATCAATCGTTTGGATCCATTGTGATCGTTTGAAATCAACTGTAACTTTGTATTTGGATTTTTTTTTTTGACAAGTAAGTAAATTTCATTGATACTAAAACCAACAGTACATAATATACAGAAACTAGGCTACGCTTGTACTCTATTCTTGGATAACTATAGGCAGGGGAGAGGATCATAGCTGTCACCCTCCACTATAGTATTCACTTTGCATTTGGATTTATCATAATCGTATGGTGAGTCAACATCCGCGTTTGGTTGGCTTGGCGGAAATCATGTGTCGATCTCATGGCAGAGATCATGTGTCAATCTCGGGGCGGAGATCGTGTGTCGATCTTGGGGCCACGGTGGATTCATTGATAATCGGCTCAGATTTGAGAAATCTTCACTGAGGTAGAGAATTGTAGAGAGATAATCAAAATCTATAGATGATAGAGTTTTTAACTTTAGTGGAGAGAGAGAGAGAGAGGAGATTTATGTTGCATAAAATCAATAAAAGCAAGCAGAGCATCAGAATGATCGATTGCCTGGTCGACCGTGCACAAATATGTGTACTTTGGGCAATGTTAGTCTGACCCACTCTCTGAGATTTAACAGAAAGTGAGGGTTGCCAGTCGATCGACCGCCCGGCTAACTGCCCACTCTCTGGGATTTAATAGAGTGGGGAATGCCACTCAGTCGACCGCTCGATCGATTGCCTTACTCTTTAGGATTTAACAGAGAGTAGAGGTGCTTGCACCGGTCAATCGAGCTGTCGACCGGCAATCAGGTTCTAGCAGCAGCTGGAGCCGAACCCATTGGGTTTTTTTTCCTCTCTCTTGGCTATATAAAGAGGAGTTGTAACCCATTTTTGATAATCTTACTGAGTGAGTTCTTGAGAGAATCGTGTAATCCTCTTGTAATCTTGTGAAAATTATCAATAGATCTCCCTCTTTTGGCCTTAGGATGTAAGCAATCTTGCCTAACCTTGTTAAATCCTTGTGTCTTTTTCTTGTTCAGTTGTTTGTGGATTAGGGTTGTGTTCTTGGCCATCTTCAAGTTCCTACAATTAGAACATCATGTCTGAAGATTTATCAATTTTATTTTTCTATTTTTTATTTCTAAAATCATAATCACAGTAACTAAAGTAATTGCAACAAGAAACTGTACATGTTTAACACTAGAACTATGAAACGAGTAAATCTGATTAAAAATAATATGATCACGTATTTAGAATTCTGATTTCACGAGGAATTTAGTTTTTTCAGCATGAAACTTTAGCACATCTAAACTTTCAGAATATGATCGTGATTAAGATTTACCTTATTCATCTGCCTTTTATAAAGAAAGTCTGCAGGATCCTGACAATATCATATACGGACGATGGCTTTGAGTTGGCAAAACAAGGCTTGTACTAATACTCTTCCTTTTGGCAACGTGCAATGCAATCATAAGATAGAATTCGGCAAGCTTTTCATCTCCCTATCAACTTCTGATAGCTACCAAACTCGCACATAGTTCTTGCAAAAAGAAGGGGAAGGCTGCTGCTTCATTGATTGGCCGCCATTACAAAGATTGATTTTTCTGATCTCTCTACAGAAAACAAAGGCTAAATAAATAGAAGGAGAGATGTCAGCAATATCAGCCAGCA
This sequence comes from Agave tequilana, assembly GCA_038442645.1. Classification (NCBI taxonomy): domain Eukaryota; kingdom Viridiplantae; phylum Streptophyta; class Magnoliopsida; order Asparagales; family Asparagaceae; genus Agave; species Agave tequilana. The sequence goes on along the minus strand of JAVJIF010023044.1, from coordinate 4,122 downwards.
TTGCTTGTGTTGACAAGAATATGTGTAATTATTTACCTATTTGTTATTGTGAACTACTAATTTACTCCATAAATTTCAGAGGTTCACACAATGGTAATAGTAAGTTACGGTTCAACAAGTATTTTTCACTTTTCCAGAAAGCAAGATAATTTAAAATAAAAAAATAAACTCTTACATAAGAAGCACCAAAAAGTAAGAACAAACTTCTAGGAAAAGACAAAAAAATCATATTATTTACGTGTGAGTAAAGCAGTGTAAATTGAACTTTTAGTAATAAATATACTTGATCTATAAAAACCCCAGTTGTTGATGAAGAAAAATCAACAAAGCACATAATAAATAAAACACATAATTCAGCATTACTTGTGTTGACAAGGATCTGTATAATTAGCTACATATTTATTATTGTCAACTATTAATTTACTCCACAAATTTCACAAGTTCACTAAGTAGTAACAGGAAGTAATGGTCCAACAAGCATTTTTCACTTTTTCAGAAAATAAGATAATTAAAAATAAAAAATAAACTCTTACATAAGAAGCCACAAAAATCAAGAACAAAACTTATAGGAAAAAGACAAAAACTAAGTTATTTACATGTGAATAAAGCAGTGGCAAAAGTGAAGTTTAAATACTAATATACTTGATCTATAAAACCCTAGTTGTTGATGAAGAAAAATCAATAAAACAAATAATCAACAAACACATAATTCTAATATTTCTTGTGTTGACAAGGATCTATATAATTAGCTACATATTTGTTATTATCAACTACTAATCACTCTAGAAATTTCAGAGATTCACTAAGAGGTAAATGTAAGTAATGGTCCAACAAGCATTTTTCACATTTTCAAAAAGTAAGATAATTAAAAAAACTCTTGCATAAGAAGCACAAAAAAGTAAGAACGAAACCTCTAGGAAAAGACAAAAAACAGATTATTTACGTGTGAATAAAGCAGTAGAAAAAGTGAAGTTTAAGTAATGAATATACTTGATCTATAAAAACCCCATTTGTTGATGAAGAAAAATCAATAAAACACATAATCAAAAAACACATAATTCTAACATTGCTTGTGTTGACAAGGATCTATGCAGTTAGCTACCGTTTTTATGGTCAACTACTAATTTACTCCAAAAAACATCACAGGTTTACAATGGTAATAGTATTAACGGTTTAACAAGCATTTTTCACTTTTTCAGAAAACAGGATAATAAAAAGAAAAGACTCTTGCACAAGAGGACCAAAAAGTAAGAACAAAACCCTAGATAAAGCTAAAAATAAGATTACTTACGTGTGAATAAAGCAGTGATAAAAGTGAAGTTTAAATAATGAATATACTTGATTTATCAACTACTAATTTACTCTAGAAATTTTATTAGTTTACTCAGTGGCAACAGTGACGGTCCAACAAGCATTTTTCACTTCTCCAAAAAGCAAGATAATTAAAAATAAAAAAAACTCTTGCATAAGAAGCACCAAAAAGTAAGGACATAACTTATGGGAAAAGACAAAAAAAAAAACAAATTATTACGTGTGAATAAAGTAGTGGCAAAAGTGAAGTTTAAGTAATGAATATACTTGATTTATAAAAAACTTATTTGTTGATGAAGAAAAATCAATAAAACACATAATCAATAAAACAAATAATTCTAGCATTATTTGTGTTGATAAGAATCTATGTTATTAGTTGCATGTTTGTTATAATCAACTATTAATTTATATCATAAATTTCGCAGGTTCACTTAGTGGCTACTATAAGTAATGATCCAACAAATATTTTCACTTTTTCAGAAAGCAAGATTATTAAAAAAAAAATAAACTCTTGTATAAGAAATACCAAAAAATCAGAACATAACCTGTAGGGAAAGGATAAAAAATCAGATTATTTATGTGTAAATAAAGCAGTGGTAAAAGTGAAGTTTAAGTAATGAATATCCTTGATCTATAAAAACTCCAGTTGTTAATGAAAAAAATCAATAAAACATATAACCAATAAAACACATAATTCTAGTATTGCTTATACTGAAAAGAATCTATATAATTAGCTACATATTTGTTATTGTCAACTATTAATTTACTCTAGAAATTTCACAGGTTCACTTAGTGGTAAAAGCGAATAACGGTCCAACAAGCATTTTTACTTTTAAGAAAGCAACATAATTAAAAATACAAAATAAACTCTTGCATAAAATCACCAAAAAGTAAGAACAGAACGTCTAGAAAAAGACAAAAACTACATTATTTACATGTAAATAAAGCAGTGCCAAAAGTGAAGTTTAAGTAATGAATATACTTGATCCATAAAAACCCCAGTTGTTAATGAAGAAAAATCAATAAAACATATAATAAATAAAACATATAATTCTAGCATTGCTTGTGTTGATAACAATCTATATAATTAGCTACATGTTTGTTATTGTCAACAACTAATTTACTTTGAAATTTTCACAACTTCACTTAGTGAAACAATGAAAACGATCCAACAAGCATTTCACTTTTCCAGAAAGCAACATAATTAAAAACACAAAATAAACTCTTGCGTAAGAAGCATTGAAAAGTAAGAACAAAACTTTTAAAAAAAGACAAAAAACTAGATTATTTACATGTAAATGAAGCAGTGCCAAAAGTGAAGTTTAAGTAATGAATATACTTGATCTAAAAAGCCCGTAGTTGGTAATGAAGAAAAATCAATAAAACATATAATCAATAAAACGCATAATTCCAGCGTTGCTTGTGTTGACAAGAATCTATATTATAAGATCCCTAGTCAGTAATAATGTATTTTTATTTTCCTAAGTATCTATTTTGATTTACCGATTATTTTATTGTTCTTATCATTATCATTTATTATTAGTATCTATTATTATTATTTTAGGATTAAGTACCAATATTATTGGTGTTATTAGTTTTAATATCTTAACTATTATTATTATTATTATTATTATTATTATTATTATTGTTCTTGTTTTTTCCTTGCCTTTCTCTTCCCTAGCCTTTCCTAATACTCTTAATCATACCCGAAACCCAATCTATATCCATCAAACCATTAACCTATTGGATCCTAACCGTTAACCCATACCTGTTAGCATCCAAACCCAGACTTAGATTCGGACCCAATACTGTAGCAGACCCGTTACTGTAGCAACAGACCCGTTATGTATTAATTGATTTTACTCTTAAATTAATTCAGAAAAATCTAAAAAAAATCAGAAAAATTCCTATAAAATCAGAAATTGAAATGTGACTCTGTAAAATTATTTTTATAGTCATGTCACTTAGAATGGCTCAAAATTAAAATATTTCTTATAATTATTATTTAAATTGAATGGAGATTAACGAGTTGATTTGCCACTTCTATATTCGGACCCGTGACGATCTCAGGTGAGTGTTCTTTGTTTTCTCATTGAGTATTTCAGAATTATTTCACGTGACTGTTTTGTCCTGTCTATTTCAATAAACATTATTATACATTTAAATAATTGTTCAAACTCAATTATGTTTCATGCCTGTTAGTTACTAGTCCATGCCTACATGTATTAAATACAAAATAAATTATCTTGTGAATGTTTTTATCTCTTTTAATAAACCTTGCATAATATTCTTGGCCCTGGACATCATGATACCACTTAAGTAACCTCACTGATTATACAAAATACCTACCTGATAAACATATTGTTCATGTTACTAGAAGTTATTGGGAAAAATATATTGTTAGACTGTAACACTCGGTACAGCTCTATTCATCGTATACATGGTTACTGTTACTGTTCACTGTTACTGATATTGTTCACCGTGTATACAATTACTGACTGTTACTGTACTGTTATCGTTACTGTCACCGCATCGTCCCAGTATTTTAGATAACATGGACATTAATTGATTTAACTGAACTGAATTAAATACTAAAGTAATTGAACAACTTACACCGGGATTGGAGAAATTGATGGAGGAGACAGCGTCTGTATTTTTGGTGGACCTAGGATACAGGTTGCGCAACCGAGATACGGTTCCACTGCAGGGTTCCGGGGGATGACTGACATCCCGTATTGTTCATATATCATTGTTATTGACACATTGTTATTGTTATTGTTATTGACTACCTAGCGGTAGGACTTGGTTCAG